>KN888594.1:12976-38773 GCA_000934455.1 Apostichopus parvimensis | reverse complement strand
TATATATATATTGATAATTATGTGATTATATGATTCGGGCCTTCCATCCTCATATATTCCTTACTGTTATTGTCGCGGATGCGGTGGAGGGCTGAGGGCGCTAAATTATACAGGAACAAAGACCATCGTATAAACCGTTATTTGGATAAACAAAGTGCCCTCTTCTGCGGGAACACGGATTAATTGGACAATACTATATATACATGTAACGGCCATTTTGCATCTCGGGTAATAAATTGACCTTCCAGCTAAGGTCGCTACCGACAAATGCCTAGGGTAACTAAAAGATAGGGAAACGATGCAAAACTGTAAACTGTATCTGCTTAAGTCTGCCAAGTGATATGCAAACTACATAGCGGAAACTACCTTTTACATGTCAGTGAGTAAAATAATATAGAAATAGAATCAGCTGACTATATTATAGCTATTAATACGCTTTCTACCAGAACCACTCAATATAACTGCATCATATAGCATAAGAAACACACTGATGTAGTTAAGTCCAACTCATTGTGATTCCGAGCTGAGTCCGAGACTACTTGGTCCGAGTATGGTACTCTCGAGTCCGAACAGTTCTATAGAATATATAAGCAACCCAAACCAAATCCGAGTCCAGCCAGTATATAGAGACACAGCAACGCTGAGCTCAAATAGTTCCTGCTTGCTGGTCTGAGAATAGACAGAGCGTATTGGTTACTATAACAAACTGCTAGTTTCCAAAATTAACAAACCGTCACCCATTCCTGGCCTTAGATTTAATGTGGAACATAGAGTGAGGCAACTTTTAAAAGCCTTATATAAATGAACATACGTTCACCGTTTTACAAAGTGTTTTCTTGTTGATACATGTATATTGTTATGGGAATAATAGTTTGATGCAGTGTATAATGTATAGTATTTAAACAAGCTCATTTCAGTGTGACTCAATGTATTGAGATAAAAACGTACGTATGTTTGATTGAAGAAATAAGAAGGATCAAAGCAAAGGATATAAATATATATTTACGAAATCATTTTCTACAAAATTCAAATACAAATACGCACGTGACACCGGCAAATTTAGAAGAAATAAACTATTGAGGTGTTAATACAATTTCATGACAACGATAACAGATCTACACTATTTTAATTACCGTTGTCTTTCCTTGTCACTCCTCCTTTGAGATTTAGTCTTTGAACTGCACCTCCCTAACTTTCATGGATATCGTTAAAGGATTAGTTATACAATAGCAACAGATCATATAAGAAGGAGTGGAGGAAGGGTTGTGGGGGGGGGGTAACCAATATTGTTCCTCATAGGATATTCAAGATTTGTATTGTTTGTAAATAGTTCTATCTTTGAATACTGCCCTCTTTCCCTTCTCGTCATCTTCTCGTCCATTGTATCCATCTGATCATCTCAGTGACAGGTTCATCATATTACGTCACTCAGTGTTAGATGACTTCACTCGGTGTTTGATGACGGGTTTAAAACTAATTGTATCTTCCCTATAAAGTTGATGTTAATATTCATGTTATTAAGTCTGTGCATCTTACAGTGACGAACGAGTATGTCTCCTATATTGACTTTAGTGTGCTCAATGCAGATGTGCGTTTACCTGGCAGGAATAGTTAACTTGAATATTTGTGAAGATATATCATTCTAACTTATATATGTTTGCTTCGTCTTATTATATTTTCTTAAATCCAATTTCAAAATCTGATGAAAGTAATAATACAGGCATGTGACGGTTGGGGTAATCTACCACTAGAAGAGGAAAAAGTGCCAAGAGTGCCAAAGAGTGCCAAAAGTTAATTAGTACGGTAATTAAGTAACAGGCAAGGAGATGTTAATTACTTTGGAAAAAGAAACAAGACAATAGAGTATTATACCTAGTTTCTCATCAGGGAGGAAAGATTTATAATTGGCATATATCGAACAGGGAATTTAGATAGACCAGTTACAAGTTTATTTCTCGTAATGATGATAGCACTTTTCTCAATGTCAAGTCTAGATGCGGCCTATATTATAATCTTCCTTTCGTACACACAGTCAAAGAAATGCTCAACAAAGAAACGGATAGACTTTTAAATCCTAAAAGATTAAGTTAGATGTTATGGTGTGTTACAAGCCTCACACACAATTGGAATATAACTTTTAAAACTTCAGCTGTCAACCCCCCCCCCCCTCCCTCCCTCCGCAGATGCTTAGTGATTATTTAATTTCAATCTGCTGATGCGTTACTAGTTCAAAACGTATCAAAGAAGCTTTTTTAATATAGTAAATCCTTTGTTCATTCCTTTCTTTGCGAAAAAAAATTTCACAGGTTATTGACTGCAAAAAGATACAAAAAGCAGTTATAAAGTCACTTTATTGTTACGTAAAAAAAACAATACATTAACATCATTAAATGTCAGATGTCACTATATAGTGTAACAAATTCCCCTATTCACAAAGGGTTAACTCGAGGAGCAGGGATGTGCCCACGCTGGGCGGCACTGGGCGGCCCCGCCCAGCACTAAAAATTACCGCCCAGCACTGTCTTAAAAATCGTGAATCCCGCCCAGCACTATTTTCATCTAAAATCCCGACATTCCTAATAATATATTCAACATAAATTGAGCCTAGCCTATGCCAAAATCATACAGACTAATAATGCATCAGTTACGCATGCGAGAAACATTACTTACGACTCTCAATCGGTCCCTTGTAAAATCTCTTTGAAACAAACTAATAACTTTTACCAGGTACGTAATATATTTCACTGAAAGAAAATTAAAAATGTGTATGTGCTTAAAAAGCTACACAAGTGCCATCATTTGGCATCTGAGCACCTTCAAAAATCACCCCTTCCTCCTTAGACCCCTCCCCCAGGACAGCGATCAGTAAACCCGGCACTCGGGAAATCCTGGTCACATCCCTGTAGAAGTATACACTCAAATCGCTCATTCATCTTTTCTGTGGTATTCTTTGATAATATACAATCATTTGCATCATTCTCTAGGGTCGTGGAGGGGTTGCGGATGTCTAAGGAGGAGCTAAGCCTCTCGCAGAAATTCGGTAAACGATGCAATAAAGTTTGCATGTAAGCATCATCACATACCCGTCAAACAGGAACACATTAATGATTGAAATTGAGGAGATAAACTGGTCCACTATGTTGGTAATGTGAGTATGAGTGACTCTAGGAGCAAGATGATTTACTGGGTTGTCAGGGTATACGTTGGGGTTATAGTATCATGAATCATTGTGACACGAGAGCATTCACTGTGACAGCAAATTAATAACTCGAAGCAAACTGTTGTTTAATGAAACATAAGGAAACTAGAAACAGAATAAAAAGTTGATGTTTTAGTAACTGAGTATTGACGTCATACCCTTAATCACTTACATAGTGGATTAAATGGAGGAGGGGTGTATCAAGTAAGTTCCAATTCGGGTTCCTTCATACAGAAGACATGACAGCAACGGCCTTGGTAGCTAACGAACTAAGTAATTATATAATATAAATACACACACCTTGCATCATATTTGTAATATTATTTCTCCGACTCCTATGGGGAACGTTGGATTCATGTCCATGTTAAAGCCGAATTAATAGAGCGAAAAAATGAGCAATTAAAACAATCTGTCAAATAATTTGTAACACGTGAAAACAGACATAAAACCACCGTAAAATATATTAACTTTAACAGTTTGTGTTGAGTAATAATAATTTATTGAGATATGAACCAGCGTAAACCTTTTAGAAATCTTCCTTGAAGCTGACATAAATTTGGGAAGTAGGTATATTAATGCTGAATAAATGTTTTGTTTTTTTAAACTTTATGTTGGAAGAGGGTCACCTCTCATGCACACAGGTTCATCTCAAACTATGTGAGTTCTGCATTACTTTGTCTCTATATACTGACTGGACTCGGACTTGGTTTGGGTTGCTCATATACTCTATAGAACTGTTCGGACACGAGAGTACCATACTCGGACCAAGTATTCTCGGACTTGGCTCGGAATCAGAATAAGTTGGACTCAACTACATTAGTGTGTTTCATATGCTATATGATGGAGTTATGATGGTGGTTCTGGTAGAAAGCGTATTAATAGCTTATATATGGTCAGCTGATTCTCTTTCTATACTATTGTACTCAATGACATGTATGAGGTAGTTTCCGCTATGTAGTTTGCGTATCACTTGGCAAACTTAAACAGATACATTTTGCAGTTTTGCATCGTTTCAGGGACGTCGCTAGAGGGGGGGGGGTGTGGGGGATGTCTCACCCCACCAATCTTGGTAAAAATGACGATAGTTGGAAAATTTGAGTGCGACTGTCGCACTCTAATTTTTCCGACTGTCGCACTCTAATTTTCATATATTCTTGTAATTTGTGAGTTACCTAAAATTTTCGGTCAAAATTGACCTTTAATCAGTCATATTTACCACGTTTTCCTTGTCACATTGAGAAATTGTATCTCGCGATCCTTATACTCCACCATACAAAACTTCGTATGATTTTGACTACTCTAAAAAAAAAATGCCTAATAGAACAACTGTACAATGTTCGCCAGCTTCAATTCGGTTTATTTATGTACTAATTTTGCTATTGGGTGGGTTGACCATGTTTGCTAGCTTCAAGTAAGTTCAGTATCTATATTGTCTCCATGGTATACAATTAAAACACTCAATGCGACGTCTCTCACCAAACTCTTGAATCTTTGCCAAAATTGGTTCGTATTTTATATTTTCAGCCAATTAAATATGATACAGTTGTAGAAGATAGGTGTAAGACTATTTTGCCAAATGTAGACTAGAATATATTTTATAGAAATAGTTCAGTGGGTATTAGTTTTTCGTGGAATCGGGCCCACATATTAATGTATAGCTTAGTAGTAGACAATTATCTTCCGCTGAAGTAATGACCATAACAAAATTAATAAGGTATGAAGTTTACATCAAACAACTAAGCTTTGAGCAGTGAAATAAAGTGTCCGGGGATTGACCTCATATTCATTTTCTTGTTTTACGAATTATATTCTTCAAAGTATCGGCTTTTCCAAATTCCATTGGGCCCCAGGCTAGGCTTAACTAGTTACAACTGATTATCTCAATTGTACGGTGGCCGAGAAATCCATGATGTTGAGAAACCTCTCGATTTTACCACCATCGATTTCAACAATTCACTTCGAGAAAGTGATGAAACCCCACTCAGGTATTGAAACCACGGGTGTTCAAACCTGAACACAACACAGAGGTTTCAACACCTGTGTTCTCACCTGAGGTTTCAACACTTGATGGGAATTCAACACATGTGGTTTCAACACTTCCCGAAGTGAAGTGCTGAAATGGAGCTAGCATGGCCATAGCAGTGTGTCTATCTATCCATCATTAACTCTATGTGTCAACAATTTGAAATGCTAATAACTTAGAGACCGTTTGTCAGATTTTGGTCAAAGTTGGTCAGGTTAGAGTAGCAGCTCCCTGGTCAGGTTATGGAGCCAGTTGGGGAATCTCATCAATGTATATAAAAAGTAGGTCACCAGTGAGGTCATCAGTGGTCAAAAGGTTAAATCCTTCAGTCGAGGTCAAATATTATTGGTCACTTTGGGTCAAATCTACAAATTGCTATTTCTGTAAAGAACTTTTATGAATTTGATGAAAGTTGGTAACATTCATCCTTTAGTGGTGAGGAACAAAATTTTCACAAGAAGTAGAGGTCAATGGTCATCTGAGGTCAACTTACTGCAAACAGTCAACTTGTTCCCCCAGTCGATTGCTTCAACCCATTTTTACCAAATTTGGCCACAATCATCATTTAGTGTTGTGGAACAAAATTTGTACAGGAAGTATATGTCATAGGTCATGTTAGGTCACCAGAGGTCAACATATTATAAATAGGCAACTTGCTCCCTCAACCTGGGGCTTCAACCGATTTTTACCAATGTTGGTGACAGTCACCCGTTGGTGGTGAGGAACAGAAGTTGTACAGGAAATAGAGGTCATTAGAGGTCAACTTACTGCAATTGTCAACTTGCTCCTCTAGTCAGGGGCTTCAACCGATGTATACCGTCAGTTAGTGTTGTGTAACAAAAGGTGTACGGAAAGTAGAGGTCAACTGTCGTGTGAGGTCACCAGAGGGTACAAAGCAAAAAATGTTGAATTTGTATTATTGTAATTGGTGGCACATGTAAGAGTGGGTTATACAGTATTTTTGCATGGAAATCAGCAAGTGTCAAAACTGGAACCTACACTGGTACCAAGTTAGCGATGCAGTGCTACCTGCTAAGTTAGATAGATATGGCAGCAAAAATCAAGTGATAAATTATTGGTCTTACCATCACTGCAATAACTGTATGCACTTCAAAGAGGCAAGTAATCACAAAACATCCTAGTTTTCTTATTAAAGGTAGCTTCGTTTTTTCAGTGTTCAGGCAATGCTGATAAAGAATGGCACCGAAGAAAAAAATGAAAGTAGAATGTATGGAATGTGGAGCTGTGTTCGATCAGTATTACAGAAAGACTCATAATGAAAAGCAGCACCAGGATCTTCTCAGTGCCCACAAAGTAGTGAGATTCAAAACTTCCGGAGCACCAGACAATCCCTTCATCAGAAAAGATAGAGTTCAACCAGAACCAAGTGCACCCGATGTTCATTCTAGCACATCTGGTGGGACAAAACACAAGGAAGGATATGACTCTCAAACACCTACTACATCTTCTTCGAGTGTGTCAGAAACAGAACATGCAATGGCTGAAGCCGGTGAGAAAGAGGATGATAAATAATCTAGAGGGGATGATGAATCTAGTGAAAGTGGTGGTGAAACTAGAGATGGTGAGGATGTTC
This sequence comes from Apostichopus parvimensis, assembly GCA_000934455.1. Taxonomy (NCBI): domain Eukaryota; kingdom Metazoa; phylum Echinodermata; class Holothuroidea; order Aspidochirotida; family Stichopodidae; genus Apostichopus; species Apostichopus parvimensis. The sequence continues at coordinate 31,957 of KN888594.1, read as the reverse complement.
AGGCTGTTGACGATGGCGATCATGACATAAACCCGCCAGATGACATATTTGCATGTGCAGCACAGCTCAAAAACATTGTATCGTTTGCCGAAAACAGTCGAGAGATGGTGGATAAAGTTGAACAGCTACACAGTACCAGTCCTCAGAATATATTAGCTGACATCGAGAAGTTCTCAACATCTATGATTGAAAAAGCTAAAATTCTTAATCAATCATGCAACAAAGCTCTGTCCAATTTCGAAAGGATGACCGATCTTTCTGAGGAGGACATACATGTAGCAGTTATCGCCCATGACCCAGCGAAAAGACCAGATGAAATGACATTCACTCAGAAACAATACTTGATTAGAGCTGGTCCCTATCAACCAAAGTTACCAGTGTTCCCCCAAAACACTTACATACCAGAAGGGAAGCAACGCCGTTTTAATCCGGAATGGTATACCGTATTCCCACACTTGGAGTATATCACTGAAAGCGACTCGGCCTTCTGCTTTGTTTGCTCTCTGTTTTCAACTGGGCCTAACAGATGCAAATCATATCAAACTTGGGCAAAGAACGGTGTTCGTGCATGGCATCGAATGATGAGTGTAGGGAAGAAGAAAGAAGGGAAACCCCACCAACATTTCTCATCAGTTGCACACTGTGCTGCTCTAGACGATTATTTCCAGTGCGCAATAGGAGGAGATATCAGGACAATGATGGATAACGAAGCACGAAAAGTTGCAGTTCAGAAGCAGTATGACCTAACAAGGAATAGTGAGGTGATAACCATTCTTTTGGACATTGTGAGAACCATGAGTCGCCTAGGGATAGCTTTTCGCGGCGATACAGAAGAAGATAGCAATTTTCATCAGATTACACAGCTTATTTAACGCCATTGTGGTGTTCTGAACAAATGGCTCGATGATCGTGATATGAGGCCTTACCGGGTTACATACTGTAGCCCAGAATCTCAGAATGAGTTCATCTCATTACTGGCAAGTAGAGTTCGGAACGTAATAATCAAGGAAGTTCAATCTGCTGACTTTTTCTCAGTTGCCGCAGATACCACGCCTGACGTTACTCACCAAGACAGAATCAGTTGTTGTGTACGCTATGTTGATCAGGAACACAGCTGTTCCTCATCAGTGGTTGTACGTTCCATGTTTGACACAATTGAGGCCCTCTACACATTTTTCTCTAGCAGCACCAAACGACACAGACTGCTTAGTGAGAAAATAAAAGAAGTGGAGAACAGCCTCTTGCTACGAAATCTGTCAAAAACACGATGGACAGCAAGAGCAGAGTCGATAAGAGCTGTGTGGGTCTCATATGAATCCATCATAGATGCCCTAAAAGAAGTGTCGCATTCAGAAGTGGAGAAAACACTCACTCGGTCCCAGGCTCATGGACTGTTGACAAAGGTAATGCGTTTTGACTTTCTGTTTACCGTTATGTTCATGAAGAACATTATGTGGAAAACCAAAGTTATGACCGAGCAGATGCAGGCAGAGAACCTCAACATTTTAGATGCCCTAGTTATATTGGAAGGAACCACATCAACACTCAAGTCTCTCATAGGCAACGAATTGGAAATGAACGACCTCATCCAGGCAGCTGTTGAATATGCTGAGAAGAATGGTATCGATGCTGAAAGAGAGTTTACGAGGTTCCACAGACCAAAGAGGCCTCCCAAAAGGATTGATGATAATCCAGAAATAGCTGCGGTCATTACGTCGAATCAGTTCTACAGGGGCGAGATGAAACATGTGCTCAGTGTACTTATCACTGAATTCGAGGAGAACCATAAAAAATGCATGGATACGGTCAGACCACTTTTGATTATCTTCCCTCCAATCAAAGAGCCAAGCAAGGAAGCTGTTCAAAAACTTTGTGACTTGTTACCAGTGTCCTGCAGATTTGATGCTGATAGCTTCATGTCCGAAGCGAGACTGTTCATTTCAGCATTGAACAAGGACCAGACAGAAATCCACACCCTTAGTGATGCTGCAGTATTAGCTCATAGGTACAAACACATTCTCCCTCTGATTGACCGAAGTTATCGGTTTGCAATCACAGCATCAGTGACGGTTGCCAAGAATGAGCGTACGTTCAGCAGATTGAAAATCGTTAAAGAGTTCATTCGTTCAAGATGCGGTGATGCCAGGCTCGATTCACTGATGCTATTGTACTCTGAGAAGGACCTCACTGATAAAATTGATATTCCACAGGCTGTCAAAGACTGGTCAAACTTAAGGGAAAGGAGAATCGATGTGTAGATGTCTTCAGGAACGTAGCTTTAAGAGAGCGGGCACCTCTGAAGGTTGCACTTTCTTTAAAAATTATTGGGTTAATAATTTGGTATATGTAACATGTGGACGATACTTAGTATGTTCTTTAACTACATCTTCCCCGCCCTAGGGATATTTCCCAGCTACGGTTCCGCATTTGCAGAGTCAGACTGACTTAAATTGTATATTAGCGCCCTTTAGAGCTATTTTATATGCATATGGCTGCCACTAAGACACTACTAGTTTTAGTCACGGTTGTAGTTCTTTTATCTGCGAACTTTGTCTAGTCATCTTAGAGCAGAGTTAACTATCAGGTTATTAGTTAATACGAGTTGGCGTTTATCGCCACCGAATTTGTCCATATCGAATTTATATACAGGCCTACGTGAGAATTGCAACCACTGAAAACTGTATGTTTTTACAGTATGTTTTTATATTTATTTTTAAGAACTCTATTGGTCCTTCACGAAGATGATAGGCAGATAGGCAGAAAAAAAGCGCGCTAGGAAAAAGCAATAACTCGAGTTCACTGTGAAGTCCTAGACAAAGAAGAATGTTATAGGTATTAAACATATACGCAATGCTAGGCTTTTGTTGTTGTTGCTAAATTGAACAGAACGGGATTCCAGCTAATGACTAGATGAATTCAATCCATCCATCCATCCGTCCATCCGTCCATCCGTCCGTCCGTCCGTCCGTCCGTCCGTCCGTCCGTCCGTCCGTCCGTCCGTTCGTCCGTCCGTCCGTCCGTCCATCCATCCATCCAACCATCTACCCATCCATCCAACCATCTACCCATCCATCCAACCATCTACCCATCCATCCATTCTCTCCATCCATCCATCCATCCATCTATCCATTTATCCATCCATCCATCCATCCATCCCATCCGTCCATCCATCCTTTCCATCCTATTCATCAAGCTATCCATCCATCCACCAATCCATTTATCTTTCGAACCATCTACCCATCCACCCATCCATTCCATCCATCTCATCCCACCAAGCCCACCCATCCTACCCATTCATTTATACATCCATCCCATCCATCCATCCATCCACCCACCCACTCATCCATCCATCCATCCATCCACCCATCCATCCATTCATCCTTTCCATCCTATCCATCCAGCTATCCATCGATCCACCAATCTATTCATCTTTCGATCCATCTACCCATCCATCCATCGATTTCATCCATCCCATCTTACCAATCCCACCCATCCTACCCATCCCACCCATCCCATCCATCCATCCATCCATCTAACCATTCTACCCATTCATCCATCCATCCATTCTCACCTCCATCCATCCATTTTTCCATCCATCCATCCATCCCATCCCATCCCATCCGTCCATCCATCCACCTATCTATCCATCCATCCATTCATTATGTCCATCCATCCATCATCCCATTCATCTATCCATCCACTCTTACATCCACCCCATCCATCCATCAATCCACCCATCCCACCCATCCTATCCATTCATTAATCCATCCATCCATCCCATCCATCTATCCATCCATCCATCTACCCATCGATCCATCCATCCATTCAATAAGTCCATCCATTCATTCATCCATCCATCCATCCTATCCATCCATCTATCCATCCACCAATCCATTCCTCCTTCGATCCATCTACACATCCATCTATCCATCCATCCATCACACCCCACCCACCCACCCATCCCACCCATCCATATATCCATCCATCCATTCATGAAGTCCGTTTATCCATTTATCCCATCCATCCATCCACCTATCAATCCATAGATCCATCCATCTATCCATCCATCTACCCATCCACTTTTCTTGCTTATGATTGTTTGATATTTATTTTCGGTTTTTTCTTTTCTGTGATTTCGTTCATTTAAAGAAGTTGGCGAATGTCTTATACTTATTTGTAATCAAAATAAGGTTTTACAATTGGTCGGCAGTAAATATACCAGCGGCAAGAGCCATTAATGGTACGATAATATTAAGTACTGTATATGTTGATGTATCGGGATGCAATTCTTGCATATACACAGTGAGTTTGTGCCGGAATGATTCTTGTTTTCCACTGTATGAGAAGAACAATTCGGTCCTCAAATCATCCCAAATGTATTTCATGTCCATTCCTGAAACGGACCAGTAGGGTAAGATGATTGTCATCATATGTCTGGACACAATCCATAGATTGTAGAACGTGGAGCTTTTTAAATGATTGAAATCGAAAGGAGGGCAGTTAACTGGACACAGAAGTTTTGTCTGCCCAGTATGGTTGTAATGTAGGGGACAATGTTCCGTTTATTGGATCTACATGTTTATAATTCCAGGTAAGGTATACCACGATTCCGAAGGTTGATTCGAACAGAAATATATACATCAATGGCAGCATTAGAATTCTTAACGGGTGATATTCTTTAAAAAAATGTTTATTTTCTCTCTGCAGCATTCGAGTTTGCCAACATTTTCACGGAAAAGCTTTGATGCTTCCTTGCGTGCTTCCTGAACAACAAGGCGTTGCAGGTATAGAAAATAGCAAAAAAGGGCGAAGAACGAAACTCCAGAAAGCTCAAATGCCAACCACCATGGCCAAAAAAAATCCGCCACAATGAGTTGGTGTTGTAGTAAAGAATTTAAGCTTGAACACGCAAACCGCACCTGTTACTAACATGTAGATTAAAACTGTGCTTAATATTGTCGTACACATATTGTTTGTGAGAGCTTCCTTTTTAGCTTTCCAGCTTAATGTATTAAATAGAAACACGTTTTCCCATGAAGTATACGGGTACTCTTGCACCTCAATCGCAGCAATAAAAACAGTTAGTGGAGCTAAAACCAGGGAAGGTCGGTAGGACATATGACCAAAGAATCGTAGATAGTGTTCTTTGTCACCAAAGTAACAAAACATATAGAAACCGATCGACACGCAACCTAGTCCGATGAAAATCAAAGCAAACACACCGAAAAACACACGGCAACAGCAACTCTTCGTTGGTCTTTCATCTGAAAATTGCAATTGGTAAATAAAAAATAATGATAAATATGTTTCACTCTGTAAACATCTTCCTGTTTGTCATAGTCACATTTACTGTAGTCGTGATCGGCACTTTTATCGTCACTGTCGTCTTAATCGCCCACATGGGCATTTTTGTAATCATTGTCAATATCGTAATGTTATTGTCAACGTCATCGTTAATATAATGTTAAGGAGCAAGCTGACTTTGGTTTTCAATTTATTTTATTCAACTTTTCTTTTAAATCACAAAACACTTCTCACAGAATACATGTAATACAGGAATCCATTTGTTGATCAATTTTTTAATTAACAATTATCGTGTACTAACTCTTCTCCATACTCGACACTTTGTTTTTGGCATGAAGAGAATACAGTCTCTACAAAAGGTCACGTTAGAAACTGTTCACGATAATTTTAGGAACAACAATTCGTCGTGCATATGTCATATTAAAGATAATACAAGTCGTTACGCCTTCAGAACCCGTGACAGTACAAGGTTTATCTCCAAATATTCGTAATTGTAACATAAGCAAGAACCATGATTATATCTCTTCTGGTGCATTATGAAAGTAAACAAAGCAAATCAGAGGTAGAAATATGATGTCAATTAGAAATCAAATCATTATTAAATTTTAACTGAAAAAGACTAAGAGAAAATATATATCATAACCAGGTATCATTATCTTAAAAAAATTATGCAGTTTATGCCGATTCTTGCATAAACAGTATGCGCATTGAGAAGACGAAGATCTATTTTCTGCTTGTTTATATAGTTGTAAATAGTCAAAACCCGATTATTGCAGTTATACATGCGATAGCATGACAGTACATAGTGTCCGTGTTGGTCGGATTTATCTTCAAAACTGTCTCAACTGTACATTCAATGCACTATTATGCCTAGGTGATGCAAAAATGATGCATTGTTAATACATTGTTATGTATGCATCAAGCATCGATCTAGATCAAGAACAATGAGGGATGTTCCCGCAGGTCGATATGTTTTATTCAAACAGGTTGCGCAAAATCATTAAAAAAATGACTTTAGGCAGAATCTTGAGATATTTCTTAGCCCACGTTAATAGATAACCAAGGGTACTAATAATTTTTCTACAGCCACACAGTATAGTTTGCGTGGTTAACTTTTGCCCACTGGGAGATACTAAGAAAAAAGGACCCACAACGAGAGAAAACCGAACTTCCTTTCTCTAAGTTTCTGCCTTTTTGCATATAAAGTAGGTTCATTTAGGAATAGGTCAACTTGGAAACTGGAACGCTCTGTACTTATTCATTCGATGTAGTGTTACAATAATATAAATGTGGGCAGTTTTCATTAAAATAATACGAATGCAAGCATTCTGAACATATCCATATTGATTGGTAAAACTACTTCATCCACCTACACGTTTGGTATTGAAACACTTAACGTACTACACACATTACGTACCTGCTGCAGCACTGACCACTACACTTGTTTGGGTTGCTAAGGTAAAGGAAATAAGCGTGAACCATAATAGTATCTCTTCTGATGCATTAATAATGTAAAGGAAGGGAATCAGTGGTATAAAGATTATGTGAGGTTAGAATGATCGATTTATTAAATTGTAACTGAAAAAACAAAAACAAAATAGATATCACAACCGGGAAACATTACTTGAGTAAAGGCTTTCTTATCAAAGTATTGCAGTTATTTGCAATACATATTTGTAGTTATTTTCCCTAAAATATTACACTTATTCCATGCATAACCCAACTAATGAATCGTCCTTACTATAAAGGAAAGTCTTTATTTTGCATCCTAACAAAACTTGGATCAACTTAAGTAATGTCAGGGAAAAATGAAGTAAAACCTTATGGTCTCAATTGTTGAATGTTATTCAAAGGTTAAACAATTACCATAAATGAAACCATCTTTCATGTAAAACTTCATGAACAATTTATCGAATTTATTTGTTTTATTTGACATATAGCCGCCTCTTTGTATGAAAGTATTGCATTGAAAAGACAAAAATCCATTTGCAGCTTCTTTATATAGTTGTAAAAACACACATTGTCATCACCAGATAATTTGCAATTGCACATGCGCTAGCATGACTGTTCATAGTGTCCGTGGAGTTCTGGTTCATTTTCAAAACTATCTCAACTATAAAGTTAATGCATTGTTGTGAAAGAAATATTCGTTTTAATATTACAGCTTCATTGAAAACGAAATAACACTGGAATAAAGAGACGCATATAAAAACGCACTAGGCCGTTTGTCGCTCTAAAAATTTTCTACATATGTATTTTTGGACTTGGAAACTTGAACGCTTTGTACTTATTCATTTGATGTAGTGTTACAATAGAATAAATGTGGGCAGCTTTCATTAAATAATACGAATGCAAGCAAAAAGAATTCTGAACATATCACTTTGATTGGTAAAACTACTTCATCCAACTACATGTTTGGTATTGAAACACTTAACGTACTACACACTGACTAAGTTCGTCCAAAATGTATTTCAACGCCAATGACACAATGATACATTTCAGCCCGGAAAACTGAATTTTAAGTCCAGACATAATAATGCATTTAAAAATAGACTCATCACCAGATAATTTGCAGTTGCACATCGCTAGCATGACTGTGCATAGAGTCCGTGTAGGTCGGGTTCATCTTTAAAATTGCCTCAACTGTAAATGTAATGCAGTGTTATGCCTAGTTAAAACGACATCAATGCATTGTTAATGCAATGTTATGTATGCATGCAACTTTAATCTGGAACCACAACATGGTTTTAGCATAGCAAAGCCAAAACACAATAACTGTACCAACGACATGCGTGCTTCTGTTTGCGATAGTTTTTCGTGCGATGCTACTGCGCTTGGTTCACATGGACAACTGGGATGTTTTGTTATGTTGGTGTCTTTAATGAACTGGACCTTTGACGTAGCTAATAGCATTGTTCCAGTGTTTTACGACATACAAGCTATACACATAAGTAATACGTGGACGTGAATTATGTGGCACACGATGCTGCTAAACCATTCATCTTGTTCATGCATAGTTAAGATTCCTGCGGCCCTTGATCTTTCGAAAGCATTCACATTACGTACCTTTTTCAGCACTGGTCGCTCCACTTGACGTGGTTTCTAAGGTAAAGGAAATAAGCGTGAACCATGATAATATCTCTTCTGATGCATTAATAAGGTAAAGGAAGGGAATCAGTGGTAGAAAGATTATGTGAGGTTAGAATGATCGAATTATCAAATTGTAACTGAAAAAGACAAAACAAAATAGATATCATTACCGGGAAACATTACTTGAGAAAAGACTTTCTTATCAAAGTATTGCAGTTATTTGCAATACATATTTGTAGTTATTTTCCCTAAAATAATACATTTAGTCCATGCATTCCCAACTAATGAATCGTCCTTATTATAAAGGAAAGTCTATATTTTGCATCCTAACGAAACTTGGATCAACTAAAGTAATGTCAGGGAAAAATGAAGTAAAACATTATGGTCTCAATTGTTGAATGTTATTCAAAGGTTAAACAATTACCATCAGTGAAACAATCTTTCAGGTAAAACTTCATGAACAATTCATCGAATTTATTTGTTTCATGTGACATATAGCCGCTTCTTTTTATGAACAGTATTGCATTGTAAACACACACATTGTCATCACCGGATAATTTGCAATTGCACATGCGCTAGCATGACTGTGCATAGTGTCCATGTAGTTCTGGATAATTTTCAAAAAAATTTCAAAAAAATTTTCAAAAAAAATCTCAACTGTAACGTTAATGCATTGACGTGAAAGAAATATTCGTTTTAATATGACAGCTTCATTGAAAACGAAATAACAATGGAATAAAGAGACGCATATGAAAACGTTCTAAGCCGTTTGTCGCTCTAAACATTTTCTACATATGTATTTTTAAAGTATTTCTTTGGTATTGTACATTAATATTGTACATGTCATAAAACCATCTTTTTACCGTCATCCAGCAGTATATATTCTTCATTATTTATATTTACATGTAAACAAGGTAAATACTATTCTACTATTGCTAGGCCTAACGTTAGGTCAATAGTTACAAATATCACTAATAGGCTAGGCTATGTTAGAATATATGGACCAAAGGAATCGAATTTCATCGCCTTGAGGAACTGCTGTCTTCCTATAACATATCGTTTGTCATACACTGTAGGTACACTTACCATGTATCACAGTGACATTCTTTATATTTTCTGTGATTGAAACTGTTGTTTAAACCCCCCGCCCCCCCCCACCAAAAAAAAAAACGCTTCCGTTTGCCAAACACTTAGAATGCTTTGTACACGTTCATAAAATGCATCGTGTGTACGATATTCCCTACAACAGAGCTTTAATTCTCTCCTTACTTTTCTTTTGTTGTGCCTAACTTTGCTCTATTCATTGCTCATTTGTCCAATATTTAACTGTCTGTCTATCTATGTATCCAACTTTTCATTCTCTCGTCACATCTCGATTAGATTATGGTAATGCCTTACTCTCTGGCCTACCTCAAAACACTAACCAGTTGTCTTGAACAGGTGCAAAGTTATGCAGCACGACTTGTGACACGCACTCGACGGCACAAACACATCACGCCAATTCTACATGATCTACATTGGCTGCAAGTCTCATTGTCACACAGATTATTTTGTACATATATAAAGCCCTCAACATTTTTATTAAAGTTTACAGGTGAACAACTTTAAAAACACTAGCCATCCACGACTGTTCGTTTCATTCCAGATCTCTACTGGTTGTCCCTACAGTTAAAACGTCAACTTATGAAAATCGACGATTTGATAGATGTGCTCTAACTTCCTGAGCGAGCTAAGCGTCCCAACAACATTCGTGGACTAACGAAACATATAAAAACTTTATTTTATAATAGCCGTTTTTTGCTAATAACTTGCAATTTTTAATCTTACTTGTATGTATTTGCGGTTACCGAATATAATTTATTAATTTTTAGTTTTTCTTCTCTGTGCTACTTTTTGTACTTTTCAATAAGAATGGTTCCTATGGTTATATGACACCTGCGTATTGCTAATAAAAACAGTTTCGTATGTTCTTATTTCAACAGTATTCCCACACTTCTTATCCTGCTTAAGGGCCCAATCAAGGGAAATACACATTGAAAACAAAACATTTCTATATTACTTTGTTTTTGGCAAGAAGAGAATACAGTCTTTACAACAGGTCACGATAGAAATTGTTCACGATTATTGTTGGAACCACATTGCGTCGTGAACATGTAATCTTAAAGATAATACACGTCGCCTACGCCTTCAGACCCTGTGACAATACAATGTTTATCTCCAAATATTCGTAACAAATCATATTTGTAAATTATACATGATTCATAAAAAAATTGAAATGATGATGTCAGGTTGGAAATGAGCGCATTATTAAATGTCGGGTCTATTTTGGATCTCGACTCAATTTGAGTCTCTTTTCTTTTCGATACGGCTGTGTGTGAATCGTTGATGCCCACTCGATTTTTTACTAAAGGTATAGCTGAAACAAGTCGCCCCTAAAATTGTAGCATTGTATATGATGTTAAACGCTACGTTGCTATCTTGCTCCGAGTCTTGAGCAAATTTAAGCCTGGTATCTCTAAATTTACCAAATCATTTACATTTGTTTCTGCGTCATTTATTCATATTTAACTAGATGATAATCATGAGATAATAATTTTGTTCGTAAGGCATCGTAATATCAACTGCATTTGTTTTCATGTTACATTCTTCTTTCTCGTCCTCTCTCTCTTCCTCATCCTCAATCTCCTCATTGTTTACTTCCTCTTGCTGTTAAACCTGATCTGAATTGTTGAAATATATTTAAAAGTTAAACAATTACCATAAATGACAGCATCTTTTAGGTCAAAATTCAGGAACAATTCATCGAATTTATTGGTTTATGTGACATAAAGCCGATTCTGAAATAAGCAGTATGCGCACTGAGAGGACAAAAATCCATTTTGTGGTTGCTTATATAGTTGTAAGTACACACACATAGTCATCACCAGATAATTGCAGTTGTATATGCGCTAGCATGAAAGTCTACAGTGTTGGTCGGGTTCATCATCAAAATTGTCTCAATTGTAAATTTAATGTACTATTATGCCTAATTGATGCAAAACTGATGCATTTTTAATACATTGTTATCTTTTTTATTCAAAGTTACGTAAAATCATTAAAAAATGACTTTAGGCAGAATTTAGACTACATATTTCATAGCCCACGTAAGTGGAAAACCACAGGTGTTGATAATGTTTTCACAGCTACATAGTATTGTTTCCGTGTTTTACTTTTGCCCACTGGGAGACACTAACCAATGAAAATGAACCCACAACGAGTAAACCGAACTACCTTTCTCTAAATTTCTCACGAAGCTGCTCAAACCATTAACCTTGTTCACGCGCAGTTAATGATTGATTCTACGGCCCTTGTTTTTTTCGAAAGCGTTCAAATGAATTACTTGGTGTAGCATTGGTCCCTCCATGTGGACCCTCTAGTGTTGCTAAAAAGGTAAAAGAAATACGCGTAAAACCGTTAACCATCTTTCTCACCAAAGCTTTTTATGGGAGAGGCATCACGGGCACTGACCTCTCATGTACACGAAACAGATATGTATAGTACACGTAGTCCCTACATATGCAAAATAATTGTAATGAATCGTCCTAACTATAAAGGAATGTATCTGTTTTGCACCTACTGAAACTTAGATCAACTATTGTCGGAGCATGAATGTAAATCCCGCAGAGCAACACCAAAAGTAAACATAATATTCGTTTAGGAACCAAATGTCCTCGTGCACATGTAATCTTAAAAATAATACACGGCGCTTACGCCTTCAGACCCTGTGACAGTACAATGTTTATCTCCAAATATTCGTAATTGTAACATAACATGTTTTTAAATTATACATGATTCATCAAAATGTGAAATTATAATGTCAGGTATATTGTACAACGTCCGTAACAAAATACACCAAGTTCATGCATGGGCAAATTGAAAATTCGTCAGTAATATTAAGGAATGTGTCTGAACCTTATCGTCTGAATTGTTGATATTATTGGTACGTTATACCATTACAATGAATCACTGAATGCTTGGTAAACTTCACGAACAATTCATTGAATTCGGAAATTTAGGTGCTCGCCTATGCATACAATGTGTCTTAGTAATCGTAGAAGTTTTTATTTGTTTTGCATTTTTAATACATTGTTATGTTTTTTATTCAAACAAGTGGCGGTCATTTACGTATTTAACTAGATGATAATCTTGAGATGATAATTTTGTTTCGTAAGGCATCGTAAAATCAACTGCATTTGTTTTCGTGTTACCTTCTTCTTGCTGCTTCTCGACCGCTATCTTTACCTCATGCTCCTTCGTGTTATCGTTTTCTTCCTCTAGTGGTAAAGCCGGATCTGAATTGTTTATAGCTATTGGAAATTCAAGCAATTACCATGAATGAAAGCATCTTTCAGGTCAAAATTCATGAACAATTCATCAACTTTATTGGTCTATGTGACATAAAGCCGATTCTGGAATAAACAGTATGCGCACTGAATGGACAAAACTCCATTTTGTGCTTGCTTATATAGTTGTTAATACACACATAGTCATCACCAGATAATTGCAAATTGTAAATTTAATGTACTATTATGCCTAATTGATGCAAAACTGATGCATTTTTAATACATTGTTATCTTTTTAATTCAAACAAAGTTGCGTAAAATCATTAAAAAATGACTTTAGCCAGAATTTAGACTTCATATTTCAAAGCCCACGTAAGTAAATTACCACGGGTGTTGATAATGTTGTCACTAATACATAGTTTCGTTTCCGTGGATTAATTTTGCCAACTGGGAGAAACTAACTAATGAAAATGAACCTATAACCATTAACCTTGTTCCTGCGCAGTTAATGTTTCTACGACCCTTGCTTTTTCGAAAGCATTAATTACTTTGTGTAGAGTTGGTCCCTCCATGTGGAACCTCTAGTTTTTCTTAAAAGGTAAAGGAAATAAGTTTAACCATCTTTCTCATCAAAGCTTGTCACGCGAGAGGCACCACGGGCACTGACCTCTCATTTACACGAAACATATATATGTATAGTACCTGTAGTCCCTACATATGCAAACTAATTGTAATGAATCGTCCTTACTATAAATGATGTATCTTTTTGCACCTTACCAAAACTTTAGTCGCGCTCGCCAAATGGTAGCTATTTAAAGAAAGACAAAAATAGGTGTCCATTGAAGTGTTTCAGTCTCGCTGGAAAATTAATACATCATGTTAATACTTACCGTTATAGTCGAAGCTTTGATTATTACAAATCGGCTCCCTGACCTCCGCTTTGGAACTGGATTGCCCCATTACTTTATGAGACTCCGTTAAACGACTTAAGCTTGCGAGACTTGATAATGTTGTGTTCAACTAGGCTAAAAAGCAATTGATGAAAGATAAAGGTCAGATGCAATTTATTAACATATATCGACTTTGTCATACTATTTTAGTTATATACAGTATAACAATTGTTATACTGTATATATTTAATATATGTAAATATGGATAGCTGTTGATACACATGTAACATCGACCACCAACTTTAACGGCACAAAACACTGAGCTAAACAAACAACACCAAAAGTTACACCACCACCCAAAAAGTTCACGATAAAGCTTACAGGACACAAAATAGAAAAATAATAACATTACTGGTATACCATAAAACTACTATAACATGAGGTAAAATTAGGATACAAATATACAAAAATACAAAAACATAGTAATCAACATTGTTTTCAGTGCAAAACAAGGACGTTGCTATTTGACTAGTGAGAGCATTAATGTTCAATTTTACATTACCTAGGATCCCAACATGATTACTTCTCATAAAGTACACACACAAAAAAAAACGTGTTGACCGTGCCTTAAACGTTGTGAATAATAATTCATATCGATCGATATGCAATTTTTAACGACATGTGAGCTAATCTGATGTTTTGTCAGCTTTTATAATGTGCCAGTGAAAGAAATTTCGACGATAATATTATGATCGCGTCTGAACGTAGGCGCTATTAAGGCGAGTCATTGTTTTGGCTGCAGCAAGATTGCTCTAATGGGTATCAAATCGCTGCAAGGCGTATCGTTGCACCGTCGTGTGAAGTAGCTTTCATGTGGTGACATTCTGTGTATGAACAATAAAAAGTGGAAAGCAGAGCGACTGTTCGCTTCCCTTAGGCGTGCACGACTCAAGAGTTTTGCTCCTCAATGAGCTATAAACTATTGCGTTGGTATTCCATTGGGCAATTCAAGCAGTTTATTGGTTGATTACATAGCTAACTTGAAGTATGTTTGCAAATAATTGTGTGCAAACGCTACGGCTGTGACCTTTGTGCGTTTTAATGTTGATGAACATAGTACCCATTGTTATCATTGCAAACATATTTAAGATATAGTACGGTGGAAGTGCTATCCAATCAATGACATTTTTGAAGAACCTTTTTGTGTTTGGTTTTGGTTTCATTTTGCTGATTTTGCATAAATCAGTACACCACAAATCATGGCCCGCATATTAAAGCAAAAGTTAAAAAGCAAGGTGTCGTTTGCAATCAAGCAGCACAGGTTATAATTTAGCCTTTACATTTTTGGACCAAACTTGAAAGAACTTGTTTTTCTTTTGTGATTGTACCATGGACGATGAGGTCAAACTTTTTGAGTTGATAAAGTTAGGAAATATGAGGGAGTCATTTTCCTCCCATAGTTCAAAGATTTCCTGTGAACCAGGTTAGGGTGACACTCATTTAAAAAAAAAAACACCATTGCTAGGTTTTAATAGGTTTGTAACCTCATCAAATGGTGTATTAAGATAAATTTTGGTTGAAAACAGGAAAATTTGTGTGGAAACATATGGCATGCCTTCCCTAACATTATTACTTAATACTGCATGTATCATGACAGTTGCAAAGTGTTCATCAACTGGTATTTGAGTGTTTAGTCATCCTTGTAGTTTTAATTTTGTATGTAATAGTGCTTGTAAATGGTCTCTTGACCTTGTTGGTAGTAGTTCTATTGGAGTACCAAGAGTTGTTTGAAAATATTTTTATGAAAAGAGCATTTGACAGAATTCACAAACATTATCCTACTTTTACTAAAATGTTGAACTATGCTGAGTTCAAACCACTGCATCCCTCGTTCATTGGCGTATATCCATCGAAATCCCTCTTCTTAGGATGCAATATTTTTAGACTAATATTTTTAAGCTGTAATATTTTTTAAGTTGTATTATTTTATGCGATTCTGTGAAGTGCTTTGAGATCATTCTTTTGATGTAAAGCGCTATATAAGAATAAATTATTATATACTTATCCTATGTTGAAGGCATATATCATATAAGTATAGTAACTCCTGTTAAATATCACAAAATGAAAACATTTTGCTAGTACTTTATATAACTTTACATTAATATGACCGTCTGATCAGTACTAAGGTCTAAGTCTAAGAGTGAATTGAATTTATATTGGAAAATTAATGTATTAAACGTAAAATAGCACACTAATATAAACTACGATGTATGTGTATTTCAATAACTGGTAGAAGAGAAGTAGAGAGAGATTTACAGTTCTAACATCTGCTTGATGTAATGGCGCTATATACAATTGAGTACAATCAGAGGGAAATTCAAAAAGACAATGGAGCAGCCTAAACTTATTTGTGGGTTACACTTTCATGATAAAGCCATCAACCTTCAGAAAATTAAATGTTTACAACAAAGAGAAGCTTGTCTTGTATTCCATCATTATATGTAATGTGCAACGGATGAAACCAAATGTACTTCATCAATATTTCTTTGAAATTAGTAATAAAATTGCTGCCACGTCATTTCCTGGTGTGACTGACGGGTTATTGCAACAACTACCTGACGTAGTGTTTTACAATTGCGTTAGTTGGTCAATATCCTACATGAACACTTTTAGAAAAAAATATAAAAGCAAACGAATACAAAATATTGCTTTTTTGTTTTATATAAGACCGGGCACCCATAATATGCAGTTTTCTTTATGAGAAATAAATGTGATTTTGGAATTGCCTTTGACATCTTTCGTCTTGGTATCGACCCGATACCGATAAGTGACTGCTATAGCACGCACACCACACTATATAAGATGAATTTTAACTTCGTATGACAACTCTGTGAATGCTTAGGGGTGAAAATTACAGGTGTCAGTCAACGAACAGCTCAGACTGAATAACTGAATTACAGTAACACTTATCATGTCAATTAACACTGTACAGCAAAAATCATGCAAGGGATCCTTGAAAAACTGTTGGTAGGTGCCGTAAAACAGATCAAATAGTACAAACTTAAAGGTTACAAATACGTTCTTTCTTACACATGTCAACAACAAAAATGATAGACTTGGGCTAGGCTTGCGATAATTTCAGATATGGGCTGAGAGCACGAAATTACTAAAAAATTACTAACCTAACTTATGACAACTCTTAACCACGGCATATTAAGTTTTGGCTGTAAACGCCTTGACTTAGTGACCTATGATTATTTTAGAGCTGTGATGATAAGTTTAGATAACATAATTCCAGATAACTTGCAATTTCGGCTGAAAAACAACAAAGAAGTATTTAACTGCCGAGGCGGTTAGGCTGATATACACTAACAAAGGTCGGATACAATTTGGTTTGGTTAAACGAAAACTAATGATTCTTCGCTCATTGTACAAAAGGTCAGAAGTGCAATGAGTTTACTTGCCAAAGGCTAGCTACTAGTACTAAAGTAATGTTACAATAGACAAGCTATGTTCGCAGAACAAGCAGCGGCATCAGTCCTTGCTGTTGTTCCTTTGGGAATTCTTTGAAACAACATAGGTGCAGCCAGTATATCAGTAGTTCTGCCACATATACCTACCTGAAGTTGAAAGACTTGGCTGTTGTATTCTGTATTACTACATTTGCAGAGACTTAAGCGTTGTATTATTAGTGGTGAGTGAATTATATAAATATAATTTAAATCACATTCGCAAAGTGGCAGCTATCTAAAAAGAAAAAAAAAATCACATTGCCATTGAAATGCTTCAGTTTTGCTGAAAGTTGATAGATCATGTTAGGCCTTACCTTTGTCTTTTCCGTGATCGTAGCCAGGATTACTGTAGCTCATTTGTACACCTTTGGCAAATTTGCGCTTCTCCGTTTTTTATGAGACAATATCCGATTAACGAATTCTGCTTGCAAGACTTGATACTGTTGTTTTCAACTATGTGTCCATACAGTTTGGTATAGTTTCTAACCTGCACAAGCTAACGCACAACTGGTGAATTATAAAGATTATATGCAATTTATTGACATATGCCTATACTGACTTTGTCATAAGCATACAATTCTAGTTCCAATTGTTATCAAATCCACTGAAGCAAGATATGTAAATATGGATAAATGTAAATACACTTAACTTGTTACATCGCCTACCAAATGTACAGGCAAACCCCATTGAGCCAAACAAACAACACCCAAAAGATCACGGTCAAGCTTAAAGGACACTAAATAGCAACACCAAAAAATAGCATAATTGACATACAATGAAACTACTATAACAATTGTCAAACTTAGGATACAAATATAAAAGAAAACACAAATATATCAATCTACATTGTTGTCAGTGCGAAACAAGGCGTAGCTATCTTAATGTTTGATTTTACGTCACCCAGGAACACAGAAAATTATTCTTCAAAAAGTGAAAACAACCGTGTTGGCCGTGCTTAAAACGCTGTGAATTGTAATTCATTTCGATCGATATGATATTTCTAATGATATTAGAGATAAGTTGATGTTTTGACAGCTTCTCTAATATGCCAGTTAAAGAAATTTCGACGATGAGATTAGGATCGCATGAGTGTTGCTCCTCAATGAGCTATAAATTAATGCTTGGACATTCCATTGGGCAATTCAAGCAGTTTTTGGTTTATTTCATTGCTAACAATACTTGATCTATTACGGTGTATGTGTATTCCAATAACTGGTAGAAGAGAATAGAGAGAGATTTACAGTTCTACCATCTGCTTGATGTAATGGCGCTATATTTCATTATTCATTATTTTTTCCTTCCAATTCCCCCTCTTGCACTTCATATCTTGGTCATATGACTGGTGTTACCTAGCAATTTTATCGAAATTTAAGAGAAAATATCTGTCATTTCGTTTTTCATTGCAAACCGCAGTGCAGCAAAGTACATATGGCCCCAAAGTAGAGTACGTATTCACCCAACCCCACCCATGGCTTGGGCAGCTTCAATGAGCAACTTATATATTGGGTCTAATACATGTACGGATACGGATACCACGGGTTGTATTCCTCGTGAGGACAGGACTTCTTTTGATTTACCATTTTGATGGGCATCGGGAGAGTTGAAATCATTCTGTTGGGTTTCTGCGTCGGGGTGCTCAGTGTTTCAATGAGCCTTGCAGCAAAATAAACGGACCGCACAAGAAGCTCTCATATTCTTCCATGCCCAATTATGGTTTGGGCTAAGGTGAGCATGTTTTTATATTCGGCACATCTAGACACACGGATATGGCATTTTGGGCTTCTTCTGCAACTTTAAAAAATATAAACCAGCAAAGTGACAACGTACTCTTACTTTAAACCCTGGAATATCATATCTAAGGAC
>KN888593.1:11657-38910 GCA_000934455.1 Apostichopus parvimensis | reverse complement strand
CAGTCAGACACCCCATCTTTCGCGACTGCACTTTTCAACTTTTTTTGATACATTTGTACCACTGGCCCTCACTTTAAAAACTTATTAATCACTCTGGTTAAGCAAGTAAGCAACTGAGTATAAGTTATCTGCTTGAAGGCTACATAGACTACTAACTACAAAAGCTATGTTAATGTAACAAAGGGGAAACCTTTTCTTTTTTCAAACAAATTATATTCGACGACATAGTGAATTGCCAAAAAATACATTGCTTTTTCCTAGCACGCTTAATATTATTTTCTTGGGAGGGGGGTGGGGCGGGGCTATTTATCACTCACATGATTTTTTTTTTCAATTGTTCACTACATTCCAACTGAGCATTTGGAATGAAGTGAACAATTAAACATTTTGCAGAAAAAATGTTGAATTGATGAGATACGATAAGTTGTCAATTCAATTCAAAAAGGTTGCCACCCCTGTACTATACAGTAACTATGTACATTACATGTACATTAATTGTATGCTTCCACATGCATTGCTTTTTAAATATCTCCTGCAGGTGGTCTATAACAGGGGATGCATAAATAAACACAACACAACTAGAGTAGGATTTCCTGAAATATTATTATAATAGAGAGTTCCAACACTAGTATGATGTATTCTGATATAGATGAACAAGTACTGTACTGTGTAATAGAGTAAAATGCAAAGTAACAAAGTAAAGTACTGTATAAGAGTAAAATGTAAGGTAAGTGTATCACAAAGAGGAAGCTGGAGTAACTCTGTGGAGAAAGCTTCCATGCAGCCATTTATATTCCTCCTGAGCAAACAAAGCTTATTGATAAACCCCTTACCCGACAAAAGAAGCACCAACTGTGGAAAAAAATGCTGAAGTGGTGATTCTCGCCAGCTGAACCTGGACGCTACCCCCAAGACCAGATAAACAGGAAAGGACAGACACTATTGTTGTTAGATTATATGTCAGCTAATTGAAGCCACACTCTGATGACCAGGAGAAAATAAAAGAGTGGTCTGAATTCATGTATGTGATAGGTTCATGAAAAAATTGACTGGGATGCATCTCCACGTCCTTTATTAAACGACTAAAATCCCGGGCAACGCGAATCGCAATCACGTTTTGGATTTTTGGTAGATCTCTCAATATGACACTTCAATTTTTAACACTCTCTATCTCTCTCACTATTGTTCACTATCATTGGTAGAATTATTTTGACCATGGTGATTCTAAATACTGAATTATGTTAGCTGGTTGTTTTCAATAACAACAAATCTCACCTTGATCTTTCAAGAATAAATAAACATGTAACAAAGAGGAAAGGTCAAAATGGTTATTAAACCCACAGTGGCAGCTGTACCATATCAAACATATATCCAGACATTGACCAAAAACGTACAAGACCTTTGTCAAGGTCTTTCCTATCATGACTTAATTCTTCTTCACAACATCTCTAAATGTTATTAAAAGTCGACATGGGGATTGTGTTTGCTTGAGCACCTTTAAACGACTTACAATTTATCTGTCTTTCTCTAACTCTAAATAGCTTCTGTTCAATATCTATAGAAAAGTATGGAAGGTCAGTTTTCATTTCATAACATTTTCGTGTCCATGAATATTCTACTTATAATCAACTGGATACAAATTCCTCAACAAAGTTTCAATAAACGTCCAAGCTTCCTATATTCATGCAGACATTTGTAACAGGATGTTCGGTCACACCGTCCACATTTGAAAGTACTACCAATTTTCCAAGTCGCAACACTGGAAATGTTAGGTACTGTACATGTGTTTTTTTGCCATGTTTCTGCCGAGTTCAGTACAATTAACCTTTCCTTCTGCCCTTGTCATTTTATGGTTCCTGTTTGTGACATGTTTGGTTGTTATTTACAGCTTGCACAAGTATATAGCCCGCCATGATCAACTTTATTGAGAGAAAAATATTGAAAAAATACCTCATATCTTAGTAAACACCATAAACTGGTAAACGGAAATAAAATAGTCTTTCCCATAACAATCGAGAAGCAATAACCTTACGAGTAAAAATGTTAAATGTTTTTTTATGTTCAGTTTCCTGCACTCCTGAACTTCTGCATGCAACTGCCCCAAATTTTAGGTGGCTAAAACTTGCAGAAACTAATAGACCCAAAGAGAAACAAAATTCTGTCAATTTGGCACATAAATTTGCGATGATCGGCAAGAATGTTCTCAGGAATTGGGCAGTTCGGAAAGAACTTCAAATCGAATGCTTTATTCATCACACAAGATATGTACTGTACTGTATAACACAAAAGTTTGGTATCTAGTTAGAATAGTTGACGGCCATGTTTTTTTTATTACAGTACAATTAATCTTACATAAGTATTAAGTACTGAGATACACCAGAAATTTGCACTTGGTATTAAACACAGAGTTTGCAGTGCTTGATCACAAAACTGTACATTTTATTGAGGTATAACATTCACAGTGCAATTTTCAGTATTATTCTAACTGAATGCAACACTCCAACATCAAAGGCCAATTAATTTTACTAAATTTATAAAATTAATTTTGATATTCGCTCTGCTTAGTAGCCTCAAGTTCAAAATTAATTTAGTAATTGAACTTATGCAGTGCTTCTAAGTAGTGACTGTTTGTTTACAGTATCATTCTTACATAAGTACTGAGATAACACAGGAAATTTGAACTTGGTATTGAACACAGAGTTTGCAGTGCTTGATCACAAAACTGTACATTTTATTGAGGTACTGTATATAACATACACAGTGCAATTTACAGTATTATTCTAACTGAATTAATGCAACACTCCAACATCAAAAGCCAATTAATTTTACAAAATTTATCAATGAATTTTGATATTCGCTCTGCTTAAGTTCAAAATTAATTTAATAATTGAACGTTAAGGCAATTATGCAGTGCTTCTTAGTAGTGACGGGAAGAGATTTTCCTGTATATACGGGAATCCAAATCCAATCACAAAAATCGTAAAATGAAAAAGATCCAAATCGTTAAGGCAAATTTTGGTGACGAAAATGAGTAGCGTTCTCCCTGAATGGTAGATATGGAAGGAGGAGTTAAGTGGGCGGTGCCCATGGAGTGAGGGCGCAGTCATAAAATGTTCCAATGTGTAGTTAAGGTAGATGGGAAAGTGCAGATGTGGAGTGGGTGACAGGTAAGAGAGGAACAATTAAATTTATAGCCTTATTGTAACTGAATGGAACCACTCCAACATCATCTATAGGTCACTGTGTTTTACTTAATTAATTTTAGAGTCACATTGTGTTCAAGTTTACTTAAAAGTTCGTGACTTCCATGTATGGTTTGACTTTACCTCTCTTTTAGCTCAAGAATTCACTGGTCGGTCGTACAATAATTTACAGTTTTGGAGGAAGCTGTAAGTTACAATGCACTTAAATTAATAATAATGCCTGAAGCATGAAGGACACTATGACATAAAGGACAGTACGTCCAAACAACAATGCGATTAGTGTTCCGACTTCTGCAAAGCACTTTACAAGTAGTTGTTCAAATAAGTTTAGAGGTTATTTAAGCCATCAGTGTAAATATAGTCTTTCAATAACAAATATATTAGGAATGTAACCTACCGTAGGTTAACAACATTAACTGGGCGAGTTTCTTCCCGAAAACATGACAATATAGTCATATCAGATTTAAGGATTTGTATCCAAGAGTTCCTAGTTGGGACAATATTGGTAGATTTATGCACAGGAGTCAGCAAATTAAGTTCAAATAAAATTGTAGAAAGTTGAAAATTTTGCACAAAAAAAACTGCTGGACTTACATACTTACATACTGTATACAATATTTGATATAGGGGGCACTACAGTCATCCAAATTTAGTTAATATTGGTGAATAACAAAAATATATTTCACATATTTAAATGATTCTTGGTCATATACTGTACCTGAACAGAGTGAAACAAATGTCAACAATTTGGACTTGCACTTCTTATTTTTTTGACAAACTGCAGGTTACAAATGAGGCTGAATCCATTCCATTTCTAGACATTTATTATACAAAACAACAAACACATCTGCTATTGAAAATTTTGGAAATATATATATATTGAATATATATGTATTATCACTTTACTGTGTCAAGCTAATAGACTTCATTTGAAACAGACAAACAAATGTAGCATCCATAATTAAGCCAAAATATTAAGTGCAAAAAAACAGAGATTGAATCTGGCACACAGATGTTGGCTTTATCAGCAATTAAGACAACTGGCATCATTACAATGTGTATGTAAGCAATAGAAATATTAAGTCAGCCTACAGTAGGACACAGTAGAATTGTTTACATAATTAAGGAACATCTTTTAGTTCAATTATTAATAATTGTATTAAAGACTGGATTGATATTTAAATGTTTGGGCCCACATGGTTTAGCCTTACAGGAATGAGTGTTAATTCCACAGGTTAGAAATATTTTAAATTATGCGAAATAACTTGACATTCTCAATACAGAAACAATTTTCAAAACTAGGACTCAAATTTTTCTTTCCTTCTTAGACTATGACATACAGTACTGTACATCAACTTCAAGACTAAAATTCTACCTAAAGGCAGGATCCTATACTCTGCAGCCAATCCATGCAATTAGCAAGCTAGTAAAACAGTCCTGCTGCAATGCATACACAATGAATCAAATATGGTAGTAGATGATATAAAAGGCCTTATATTGTATTGTTTATGTACTGTATGTACAGTAAGTAACAGAAACGTACACTGTTGAGTGTGGGGAATGTTAAACTGAATTCACTGGTTAAATCAAATAAACTCATACAGACTATGGAATTGGATGTCAAATATCATTACACCAGTTTTATGATTACTAGTAGCAGCTGGATGTGCTTGAATACAATGTTCCAGCATCCTAATTCACATAGTACTCATTCATGAACACATCAAGCATCGTCTGCCATCTGTTTTGTCGTTTTTACTGCAGATGTCTAAAGTCTGTAAAACAATACATATGTCTCAAATATGAAAAAAAATAAATGTCAACATTATGTAAATTAGGTGCTGTACGCTTGCCCTACAATACGGTTCTTTCATAAATAACTTACAAAAACTAAGTTGGGTTCTGCTGATTGTGCTCAGGAAGAGCCTACCCCCGCCTAACCCCCCCCCCCCAAAAAAAAAAAATATATGCAAAACATATACAATTTTTTTTTACTTAATGAGAAAATATCTGAAATAAAATGATAAAATAAATAACTGAATTAATACATCAACAAGAACCCAATGGGCACTACATTTCCTTGCTTAGTGGAATATTAAAGTGGTGTATGTCATCACCCTAAGTCATAATATTTATGTACCATTTTAACTGTGTTCCAAGTTGGGATATCATCTGATTTAAGGTTGTGGAGTTACTGCCAATTTAAATTTTGGTCACTCCCAAGGAAATTTGGGCCCAATAAAATTGTGCACATAATTGGTCTCCAAATTATTGGCACAGACAAAGTGGCTCAAAAAATATATTTGCCCCCCAAAATTGAGCCCCAGAAAAATTATGGGCGAAATGGTCCTAAAAATATTGGGCCTCCCAAATTTGGGCCCAAAGGAATATGTCCCAAAATGCATTTGAGGTGGAAATAAAATTGGGGCCCACATTAGCCCAAAACTCGGGGCGGAAATTTTTATGGGCCCAGATGATCCTTAAAAAATTAGGCCTACATGTACCAGCTATTTACCAACAACTGTATACCATGTTTGGTTACAGTCAGACTTTAGGTCGCGGAGTTATTGTAATGTTAAAGTTTTCACGTTTCAAAACTCCACTACCTCATTACTATTCATATTAGCTCCATACCAAAAACGATAGAGCACACCTTCTCACTATATAGTTATCTACTGATTGATTCTACATTGAAAGTATGACAAATATCCATCACTCCGTTGTTGAGTTATCAAGGACCCAAGCAAGTGTCACAGACGTACACACCCACACACACACACGCAAACCTACCAGCCAGGAACCGAATGGAGAGAAAGAAGTCCTATGGTATATAGCGTAGGTAGAGTGTATTAAATAAAGTCTGATTTTAAAATTCTGTTTAATGTTGTAAATGAATGTGATTGTAGTGATTGTACCCAGAATAAATATCATATCAGTTCAATGATACTGATGAATATATACTCCTCAAAGATAAATATTTATTAAAAGAAGAAGGCAGGGGAGGGGGAGGGAGGGGAGGGGGTGGGATAAGAAGAAGACATAGAGATAAATCTATTAGTCTCTGTAAAATAATATGTTTATTTGTAAATACTGTGGGCTTAAAAACAAAGCAAAGATAGCCTACCAAAGCTAAAAAATAAATTAAGGATAAAAAATATATATATTTTTTGGGGGGTCTTTTTTAAACTGCATACAGTACATGTGTTGATTTGAATTACTCTACACCCTGAATTCTTACGAGGGTTGCAAGTAACACTAATTCATCAGTTCCTTTTCAATCTTGACATGAAACCAATAATCACATGTATTTAAATTATATGCATATGAATATTAAATTTTTGAACTTACCAAACTCCAATCTGTCTGCGTACATGGTAATTTTTCATAATATGCTTGAATAATTAATTTTTAGACAAAAGTCATATTTGCATATATATGCATAATAAATAATATATACTGGTCAACAGTCTCATGATTGTGGTTCAATTCTGTGAAAAACTGCTGCACTGCTTAAGTACTGTTCAATGCATACATTTCCATGATCCAAGTTTAACAACGAATCATTATATTCCACTTTAAGATATATCACACTATCGACATACATCAAACTCTCGTTTCACTCCTCACTCTGCGAAGTCGACATCACGAATCTACCCTCACAATCTGCGCAACTTTTGCAAACACAACTTCAGTCCCGTCGTCCAACTGACGTGGCGACGGTTTCTGTATCCAACGCGCAGGAAATCTGTCTGATTGGATGCATGTAGTCAGTGTGGGAAGTTCAACAAACTTTCTGCACACAAAACGATGCAATGTGTGGATTTGGCAATATCAGAAGAGCTGTATATTAGAATACATAGTCTCTGCTGTACGTACGCTCAATCGATCTCGTTGAGCAGCGCTAGGAGCTTTTGCAAGTGAATGGAGATATTATATGTTCTGTAGGAGGAATTTAATGAGGCTTGGAGATGCAGGCAGATACATAGATGCCAGCCAGCCAGCGAGGTCTTAAAATATGGAATTAGCAAATGAGGCAGATGAACTGACAAGTTTAGCTACTGTTTATAGTTTTAGAGTTTGGAGCAGAAAAAAAAAAGCGGGTGAAAATAAGACCCACTACCAATTCCTGAGGATATGACGGAGAAAAAATGAAAAAGAATAGTTTGAAATGATAGTGCTAAGAGTGGTTACCTTCTTAATTTGTGCTTGTTTTTCTTTTTTGATCTGCAAATATAACAATTGACTGGAAAACCTTAACTCAGATATTACCTGGAGTATACGTACGTTACATTTAAACCTTAAATCAATATAAAATATATCTGTTAGCAAACTGCTTATCCACTAGCGAGCCTGTGTAATAAAATGTGTAAAAGTTAGTTGGCCTGACATTTAAACCTTAGAAGTATTTCATGTACATAGATTGAACCATTTGGCTGCCCTAAGGGTACTACTTCTTGAATCATCAAATTATTAGCCAGGTTCAAATTTCCTTTTATTCTAACCCCATTTTTTTTTAAAGCAATTTTTTTTAAATTCTTTTTTAATTTTCCAATTTTAAAGAAACCATCTTAAATGAGTCAATAGCACCATTGTTCAAATTTAACTCATGACCTAAATAAACCGATTTCAGATGGACACTTACAGGTAGGCCTATATTCATGGTGTGCTACCTTGCAGACAATTAATCCTATGAAAAATACAACCTATTTATAAGTTGAAAATGAATCTATTCAATGTCATTTAGAAACAGGAAGCTTTTTTTTCTACCTACTTCCTTTTTTCCCTTAATTTACTAACACTGATTATATAAGTTTCATTAGCAAGTTTGTGTTAAGTCAAATTAGGAAGTTCCTACTGCATAGTTGTTAGTCATGAAGTTACAGTAAACTTGTTCCACATGCTCTCAAAGATAACAACTTAAGTTGTAGGTTTACAGTCTTGTTCAAGGCCAAGGCCCCCTTACAAGACTTTATCAAACTTGCCTCCCCCCCCCCCTCCTCAAACATCAAAGTGTGCACAATTCAAACAATCCCTCCTTGAGGCACTACAGCCCACCACAACTATGTGGCCCCTGGGGGATTTTTCATAGCATGCAGCCACAAAGTATGTGCACGCAACTATAGATATTTATAAGATATCTCCAAAGTCCCTATTGAGACATGTATCTGGGTGAAGAGTGAATGGAGATTAAATACCTTGCATGCCCACTGACACAACCTAATGGTCTGGCCAGGACTCGAACCTGCAATCCTTAGATCACCAGTCTGTTGCTTTAACCACGACACTCTCAATACATAATTAGAGTATGTGTACTGTATTACAAACAGTCTGTACTGTGCACTTACTACAATGTTTATCTTGTATACCTTGTACACATGCATGTATCTCCTACTTGCTCTAAGTTTGAATGAACTTCCTATAGTGGTCACTGGTGGAGTTTTAACAAAACCGATACTTACCTGTCTCCCAGTCAACATGTATGCACTTCCCTATCTACCTTTAACCTACATGATTGGAAAGTTTTAGTCCTGCCCCGCCCCCCCCCCCCCCCCCCCCCCCCACCCCCAAACACTTTCTGGGCACTGCCCACCTCCTCTTCCTTCCAAATCTACCATTCAAAGAAGTAAAGTGTTTATTGCAAGACTACAAATTTTCGGCTGATATTGCATCTACGTTGAACATTGTTGTTGATACCTGTTGTATATGGTGACTTTTCTTGACTGTTGTGCTTGGTACGGATCTAGTAGGCTTTACATGTACTCATTAGCTCATTAACTATCAGCAAAGGGCTGGTTAACCTACCAGCTTCAAGTGGGCATCAAATCAACTGATTTGTTCTGCAAAGTACAAGTTTAACACTCATACAGGAAGTACGTTGGAGAGAAGATGCTGGTAGCCTGGACTGCCTGGTAATATTGTATCACATGGCCTGCCAGCAGCAACAACAGGATGATTGTGGGTTTTCTTGGCGCTGCCATATGCTCAATTAATTGCACGATATATCCCACCCAATACACAATTCTAACATGTGATCAGTGCAAACTGGAGATAAGAAATGACCTCTATATGATCAATCCTGAGCTCTGTAACATTACTAGCTGTACTTAATTAATTAATTAATTGCAAGAGTTCACAGCATACACATATATATTTATATATACTGTAGTGTGTACAGAAAACTATAATTTTAACAATCTGTAATATACATTGAGAACTAAGTCTTGGAAATGCCAAATTTCAAAAGGATGATCTTAATATGGACATTTTAATCTGGATTGGATGTCATAATTCCTTAATTCCAGATCTGTCCTATAATATATGAAGGCATCTTTTCAGGTTTAAAAATCCAATTTTGAAGAATTTTATTTGGTTCTTGAGCTTTATGTGACAATATATAATTGAAATCGTAATGAGTTGTAAAATCCAGAACAGTGAAGAAACTTCCAGCCTCCACCGGGATACGAACCCGGGCCTCCCACTTTATACGCGGACACCCTAACCACTAGTATAATCTATATAAATAAATATATAATATTTATCCAGTACAAACACTTCTCTTCAACGCTAATCAGTTCCATTTTTAATTTTGTTTCTTTCGATATAATTTATCCATTTCATACCTCATATATTTAAAAACATCATTTTCAGAAAATCCAAAGTGACCATTTACCTATACATTGGAAACATTGCTATGGCAACTGATGACTGATGGCCATGGAAGCATAGATGTTAATTTGTTTATTCAGGGAACTCTTTTGTCCAAGATGACCAAGTTTACCAATTCTAATCAAATTGCCACAGGAAATTAATCTACAGTTTGCAAAATCTCTTTTGACAATTACCAGTGACTTAGAATGCAGATCTTGCAGTGAATAAAGACTGCAGTATGCACTTATTACTATGAAACCTCATGTCTAGGAGGCCACCGGTTCCGTTCCGGGCTAGCCAGAGTAAGGCAGGTTTTCCGTCTAAGAGAAATCCAATTTTAGTAGTATAGATCTGATTGTCTTCCATTAAACTGTTAATTGGATAATTAAGGCACTGCTCCACATTAACTGTAATTTTACAAGCCATTCTGCTTCTCCCACATACAGTTTTTAATGTGGCTGCTTAGAAATTGTAAAATAAACACTTCCTGGTTCCTGGTACATGATAATAATCCTAATAATAATTATTATTATACATTGCCTGAAAACTGACCATAAATAAACAACCATAAATGCATAATTATAAACATTGACATGCACATCAGGCTTCACTGTCTTTTTTTTCTTACTCGCTGTAATTCCTATTGTAAACATTGAGAAATTTCAACTTTTAATATAATAGGGGTTTTCCAAAACAATCCCCTACACCTCCACTCCCCCTCAAAAAAAAACAATCCTTGACTTGAGTTGCTCAACTTTTAAGGAATGAGCACTAGTAACAAACTTTTCTTTTTAGAGGCAATACTTTACAGAAAACAGGGGTTTTCCAAGACATCCCCCTCCACCCTCCCCCCCAAACCAAAAGACAATCCTAATCCTAATCCTTGAATGATGATGGTAACAAACCATTCAGTAACTTATTACTGAATCTGAACAATACTGCTATTGATCACATTGTGATGAACTATTATAGCCAGATCACAATGAAACTATTGTTCCTCATGCAAACTGTACAATGTACAGAAAATGAACAAACTTTGGAGTAAGGTTTCAAGTGTCAATGGTATATTTGAATTTGAATCATTGACCAGTTTGATACAGCCAGAGAGATAGCCATTTATCTCAAATTTTGCTTCCCTGTTTTGTGTGGAGCTATATTTCTTGGCAAGATTAACTACTGTAGATACCTTTAACCATTTAAGGTCCATATTGCATATATATCTAGAATTTAAAAAATTCCATTGTCACTTACATATTAAGCGACTTTTGATTGATGAAAGAGAGATTACAGTGATTGAGTTTCTTTACTTGCAAACCCTATTTAACGAGTAATCAGCCTTTTTCGTACAAAATTGACGACTTTGTTCACCCAAACAATTACGCACGTAAACCACACCTTTCTCATTCATATTTTGAACTCAACCAATCAAGTCATCTCTATCACGTGATGTCAGACCAAAACAAACATATGTATATCGATGTACTATACTATATGAACCATGCGGCCTATTCGTGATAATTTATTATACAACACCTAATTGTATTCTGGTCATTTGATTGGTCAATTGATAGTTGATTGCATGCAAAATCCGCTCTATTCCACTCTATGACATAGAACCATGGGTTATACTTTTTTGGTAGCACTTTTTCAATGGTAAGAGAGCAGAGAAACCTGTCTGTTCAAAACAATCTGTTGCATGAGTGCATTTTACCCATCTAAATATAATATGTTGTATAAAACAAATAATGAATGGTTTCCATTCGTGCAATAGTGCAAATATTTCATTCGTTGAAAGATGTAATTTGTTCCATTCAACTCGGCTGCGCCTCGTTGAATGGAACATTCCATCTT
Source organism: Apostichopus parvimensis (assembly GCA_000934455.1). NCBI lineage: Eukaryota > Metazoa > Echinodermata > Holothuroidea > Aspidochirotida > Stichopodidae > Apostichopus > Apostichopus parvimensis. Next base: position 27,208 of record KN888593.1, on the reverse strand, counting down.
TCAACTCATGAAATATTTGCACTATTGCACTCCATAACCATTCATTATTTGTATACTATAGTGTGCAATGATATATTGCACACAATGTATACTAGGACTCGCCAATGCATTCATGACAAAATGACAAAGATACTATTGAAAGTTGTATTCGCATCTACCCGATTATTCCCGCCTATAAAGATTCTTTTACGTAGACATTATAAAACAAATAATGAATGGTTTCAATTCGTGCAATAGTGCAAATATTTCATTCGTTGAAAGATGTAATTTGTTCCATTCAACTCGGCTGCGCCTCGTTGAATGGAACATTCCATCTTTCAACTCATGAAATATTTGCACTATTGCACTCCATAACCATTCATTATTTGTATACTATAGTGTGCAATGATATATTGCACACAATGTATACTAGGACTCGCCAATGCATTCATGACAAAATGACAAAGATACTATTGAAAGTTGTATTCGCATCTACCCGATTATTCCCGCCCATAAAGATTCTTTTACGTAGACAGAATAATCGAGCATTAGGCCTTCGGTATAATCCACATAGTATGTTCCAAAAATTTGGCTAACTAGGCTAGAGAACGTAACATTAATCGTTCAATTGGATCAATCAGTGTCCAGGACTACATGTACAGTAGGTACTGTATGCTCTGACACGTCCCAAACAGACGTGACTCATGATTGACAACATATGAGCATGTTCTTTTCCCGTCAAACTGTGACGGTTTCCACAGTCTTGATTTCTTCATTTAGATTTCAAATTTTGTACAGTTAAATCTCATTTTACATTTTTAAAGGGTATAATTTCAAACTGGAAAGCAGGTCAGTAAACATTGCTAAATGAACAGATTTTGAAGACAAGTTTGATCTTGCAAGTGCTGTCAATTCTGTTTTGAGAGGGTGGCTTTTGGTTGGTAGTGGGTAGCAGATGAGGGTAGATGAGCAGTGTTATAAGAGATATGGGTAGCTACAGCACTGTAGACTACTATTAATATCTTTATATATTGTACCGGTGCTGATGTGGCCGAGTGGATAAAGGCGGTGGCATTTGAAGCAATGAGGCTTAGCAATCGGGAGGTTGCGGGTTCGATACCCGGCTGTGTTATAGTAAGGTGGTTTTTTCATCCACGGGCAATCTACAGTTTTCCCATCCGTGATGACTTTCTAACTTGAAAAGATTTTGAAAAAATTTGAGTTAAAATGTTGAATTGGAAGCCACCAGACGTGCAAGTTGTAATCCATAATTTCCACTTTTGTGGTCGCTTAAAGCGTCGTAAAAATAACTGCTGATTGTTATTATTACTTAAGAATTGACGTGCTGTAAGAAACTAACTCATGAAAAATATGTGTAAAAGTAAGTTGGCGTGATGTTTTGATCCTAGCAGGATCTTCTTCAGCGGCTTAATGTTAAAACTTATGAAAATATGTAAGAAAAGGATAAAGAAATGGTTGTGTTTGCCAGGCTACGACTCCACAAGCGGATACTTAATGTGGGGGAGGAGTGGGGGTGGTGGGGCACAACGACTGTCTTTGCCTGAGTGCCTGTATCACTGTTACTCCGCCCCTGGTACTTAACATGCCCTCAGACTTCACTGCTTTTTAAAAATTACGAGTGTATCAATCAATATTGCGCTAGTAACAGTAGAGCGACATCCAGTACTGCCAACGTTGCCATAGAGCTTCAAAAACTCAAAAACTTTCTGGTTTGGATATTAACGAGCTAAATACCTGTAAAACGAAGAGCATTTTACGACCACTTATTATATTCACCTTCCCCTTGGTTCCCCTTTACAATCTCTTAGATAGGAGCACACACGGGAAGTCCTATTACATCACACTTCCCAGAAAGATTATTAACAGTTTCTATTTACAAGATTAACAGTTTCTATTTACAAGATTAGTTAACAGTTTCTCTTTATAAGCCATCAATATAATAAATATTAAATACCTTACCAACATTTATAAAGTCCCAGTAGATCACTTACACTTTCACCTCCACAGTAACACTCTACAACAGAAACCCTACACCGGCAACACCGCTGTGACACCTGTCTCCCCACAACCTTAGCACTCTCATTCTACCGTGTCTAGAATGGACTGGTAACCTTTCAACACTGTGCCGCCCTCTATGGCCAGACCCCTCCGGTCAATGCCCTCCCTTCTCGCTCTACCATCCAAAATGTCTGTACATCGTTCGTATCTTGGAGTGGATTTCTTTCTACTAAATTTCTACTGAATATGGTGACACATACAGTACTGCTAACATTGCCCTATAGTGGAGCCTCAAAACCATGCAAATATTCTACTTCTTGCAGTTACTATGGGCAAACTGTTCAGTTCTCTGTCAGATATGGTATGATGATGCATGCATGCACGTTAATCATCATTAATGACTCAATCGTAAAGTCTAACTTTGTGTTGACAACTTGACAAGATATTTTCCACGTCAGTCTTCGCTAAATTATGTTGCCAGTATCATCAAAAACTCAAAAACTTACTGGTTTGGATATTAACTAGCTAAATACCTGTATATAACAAAGAGCATTTTACGACCATTTATCATCTTCACCCTAGGTTCACCTTTACAATCTCTTAGCTAGGAGCACAGGCAAAGATGAATAACATTAATCATCATTTGTGACTTAATTAATTGTAACTAATTTTGTTATATTTTTCCACGTCAGTCTTCTCTAAATTATGTTGCCAGTATCATCAATGGATTCTGTGCTTTGTCTTTAAGTGAAGTCCCTAAGAAATAACACCATGGCACTCAACCAGCTATGAACCAAATGTCGCATCATAATACAGTTATGATATACTGCAATGTTTCCGTCAGGAGTAAGTTTTGCTTTCACTTTGATTAAAACTCAATTGTAGGCAAGTTGGGGGTTATAATGGCAATAAAGCAAGTTGACTTACGGAGAACTCCTGTATATATTGCACAATAATGATGACAGCACGTGTGAGTATAGCTAATTTGTTATTTCCAGCAAAGGTGAACAAACTTTTATACTGTAGGTCGTACCGATGATCTGCACTTTACAGGAGTGGATTGCATTCATTGTGTCCTATAAGAGTGAAATCCTTCAAGTTTGCTTGGCACCGAATAGTTCAGAAATATTTCCTTAAAAAGAGCCAATTTCGAGTGTCGAACCCTACGTGAGAGTGAAAAAATTGTTCCACTTTCGAACGAAGAGGGATCTGAAACAAGCTTCTAAAAAGTATTTAAAATAAAAATGGAATGGATTTTACAGCTGAGCTCTTTGAATTTCTCCTGCATGAGATTTATCGTACCTTTGTAAACTCGTCGACATAATGTTAAGTACTGTTAGTGTTAAATGTCAGACCCTCTCAGCATGAGGTAAGATAATTTCAGATTAATAAATACTCCCAGACTCTGCAATCAAGGGAGAGGTTTCAATGGTATTTTACTTTTGATTGAACTGCAAAATGTTGTGATGTATCTAGTAACCTCATAAATCTAGACATTATCCCTCTTTGTGTCCTGGAAAGTGAACAAATACCCGAAAGCTGTTGTTTTAAAAGTGACATTGTGCTTTACCAAAAGTCAGGGGAAGTAATACTGTATGGTACCAACAAAACAGCTATCAGTAGGGCACTGATTCACCCACATTGTTTGCAAACTGTGGTTTGACATACTGGCCTTGAAAGTGATCAACAACCTTCACTGTAACACAAGGTCACCTTCATGTGGCCACTGTACACCCTCATGTGGCCACTGTTGTTTGCTAAGGTATCTAGCACAAGGGCTCAGATAAAAGTATACATATACAGTACATAATTAAAGGAATTGTCTGGTGGAAGATTTTGATACATTGCCCTTGGAGTTTTTGAAAACATATCTAATTTATAAGAAATTTCACCGTAAATTAAGGAAGAAAGTAATCTGTACATACAAACACTGTTTTTGTTGTGATTACTGTACAGGTAGGTACTGTACGGAGCGTGGATTATGTCGCAATCTGCATTAGCGTAGATGACGTCACGTTCTGTACTGTTCCAATCATATTGGAAATGCCCATCCTTAACGATTAAAAAATTGTTTCTCTGTCAAACGCAACATTAGCGTTCTCATACTTTGACGACATGTTTGGAAAATTAATTACCATTTTTTAAGGTAACTTCTTTGGGTCATCAGAGAATCCTTTTGAAACCTCATCATGGATATAGAGTTCACAAGTACACCACCACCTCTATTTGATGCAAGTTTATAATCTTCAGTCGCTAATGCTTGCAAAATGTCCAAATTCACTTTAGTTCAAGAGCAAGATGTAAACCTTTGTTCCAGAGGGAAAACTGTGGAGTCACTCTAACCGACCTTGCAAATTCGGGATGGGGACCATGGATTGCAACGTCTGCAATGACTGTAACACGGATCGCAAAAGTCAGTACTTACCAGAACACGGCAGCATACAGAAACGGTGTACTCAAAGCCGAAGCCAAATCAGATTAATTCTACATATGACTATATGCTAAGTTCTTTGATACCGCCCTCACTACCTTTTAGGAACATTTTATACTGTAGTTTGATTGAACCTCTGAGCAAATTTGTTGGAGCAGGGATCCTACTGATTTTCTCAGCTGAAAGGACCTTACAGTCTGCATTTTCCCTTAAAATAAAATGTATTCATGGTTTTGATAACTAGTCTCTCAGGTTTCAATGTCAGTTTCTCTGCATGTTAACACAGGGTCGAAACATATGTAGCAAAGAACTTGAGGACCGCAGCTACAACATATCACAAAATACTGTAATATATATATTTAACATTTCTCAATATAATTTAAGTAGTTCCTACCTGTTGGATGAAACACCATACTGTACAGTAGACGTGCCATTGTATCTATGCCCAATTATGTTGGTATTGTCTATGTATGTAATAAATGCTTCTTAATTAGCACATATACTGTATGATTCAAGAACAAGATTAAATTGTAATCCCAAACGTGTGTTGCTTCGAAAAAAAGAGAAAAAAAACCCATAAACTAACTGTAAGCAAATTTTGCACAGCAGTCAGCTTGCTGGTCGCAGATAATATCTATTCCACAAAATTTCGTTAAAAGCCTTAATTTTAATGGTACTGCCACAGCATAAAGTACCTTGAACCAGCCGATTCATAATTCAGCTCTCTGTGATACTCGTCTTCTGTGCGAATAAAACACCGAAAAATTCAGTTCCCAGTCTCCCACACTATTAAAACGTCAGTGAAATTCCAGACATTTTCAAGAGCACAACATATCTTACCGTCAGTACTTCTGAAAACCAGATGCACGCTCATGATAAGCTTAAATGTTAAGCTAATATACATGTAATCACAGTATAGTACAGTAAGTTAAACAAAATTGTAACTCTTGCAAAATGTACTGTGTGTGTTACCAGTTTCATTAATTTCTCTCAGACATCGTAAAAACCAATTGCTCAGCAGTCCAGTACCGTCAAGTCATATGAAACTTAACGACTGTGCAACTAAACGAATATCCTCACTTATTCCACTTTATTAAACTTCAAAATTCAAGGACACATAATTCAAGGACAGCTGTCAAGACCTGTAGACTGTAGAAAAGATGTACATTTCACTTTTCCTGACTTTTTCCAGACTTTTCCCCATTTTCTGTGAGAACCATGACAACAACATAATATTGCATGCCTGCATGGCGCACTCTTACACAAAATCACGATTGTTATGTTGTACAGCAGTTGCGCAATAGTTACGTAAACTTGAGCATTACCCACTTCATTTAAACTAAACGGACCAACTTGGGGAAAGTAGGTCCGCTCAGATACATGTGAACTAGCAATAATTATCATACAGATGACTGCAGGTTGACGTTAATTCGCTCGATAGTTGTCGACAAAAGATTCACAACCAATTAACGTCTGTATCACTTTGACATAAATTCCATGACAGTGTTAAATAGTGCTCTTAATCTGAACCTTCTTCAATCAAGACAGATTGAATCAAATATGGTCACAAATATGGAGCAATGTTCAACCATTTTTTAAGTTTGTTACGATTTTATTTGGCGAGTAGATTTTTAGCCACGGTCGCCAATAGCGAGTACTTTTAAAAATATTTGTCGAGGCCTGAAAACCTTCAAAACATGATTTCTCATTGTTGAAATCATGGATACTTTTCATACATGGTATATGGATTTGCCATATTGAGTACAAGAATCCTATTGCTTGTGAGATCAAATCTCCTATAGGTCACCAGAGGTCAAACTCTGAAAAGCCTTTTACATGATATATAACTATGGAAATCGTGGATACCTCTAATACTTGGTGTGTGGATAATAAAATTGAGTACAATACCCCTATTGTTTTTAGTGGAGGTGTTGATAGCCACATACAGTAGACTGACCTGTGTTTATCATGCCATAGTGTTATGGTAACAGCTAGTTCTGGTTATACTAATAAGCAGAAGTCTAGTGCATTGAAGTCATCGAAACCTCAATTGCATTTTGCATTCTGGTTAAAGTTGTTACCATTTTATTTTTCAATAGAGAGATAGGGAGAGAGAGAGTGAAATCCACCCCATGAACTAATCATGTGACAGTTAGTTCTGAGGTCAATATCAGACAATTGTCTATTGTGTAGGTCACTTTCACCTTAATCTATAGTGTATGTTGCATTGATCAGGAACCTGGGCAGCGTTGTATGCAGCTGTGCCTGCCATTCTGATCTAAGTCAAAGACACATTTAATCAGCGTCATCTGGTTATATGGTCAGGGAGATGCTGATTACATCCAAGGAAATATTATCCAAGCTGGGGTAAACTGGGGTAAAGTACCTCTCCAAGTTATAACTAAACAGTGCATTTGAAAACTATGTCACTACGTTTCAAAGGGTTGAATCCATCATCCAAACTAGTTAATTTTAGTAGATTTTATTAAACAAAGAAAAGATTTTGATTGACTTCGCTCCTCTTTTACCTGTCTCCCACGTCACATTGGAACGTTTTAGCACTGCGCCCTCGCTTCCTTTGGGCACTGCCCTCTAATACACCTCCTTCTGAATCTACCATTCAGGAAGAACGCTACCCTACCCTACGCAAGTAAGTATCCTCGCCAGTAAGTTTGGTGATTACTCGTTGTAAACATCCTCTACAGTAAAGCAATACATACAGTATATAGTACTAGGTACAGTAAGCAATTTTCTTTTCTAAAACAAAGTTAGTCAATAATAAGAAGCAGAAGATTTAGGGGAAATTTCATGATCAATTTCTGAGTGTAGCCTCAGGGCATAATACCCTGGGAATCAAATCTCAAAGTTTTCAAAATGCACTTATTAATCAACCAGATTTTGTGTTTTCATTTGTTTTATTCACAATTCTCCATGGATGTGATTTACACTTAAGTGTTTTACCTCTCTATTGTGGTTAAAGGTTCTCTAGATAAAAATATATTTCTTAGACCTAACAGTGGATTAAACTTGTGGTCATTGCATGGTATGTACACTGTATGGCAAAAGATTTAACAGATAAAGCTCTGTACTTTTCATTGTGATTAAATATATTCTCAAAGTATCTGAATGAACATCATTTAACCGCCCCCCCACCCACCCCTACCCCCTCTTTTCCCTCCTCCACAAAAACAAAATTCTGAGCAGGTCTGGTTTATTAAGGCAGATTCAGAGAGTATATTAAATACTTCATATATGTGGCAGCGAGAAATTGAGTATGCATGGAGTACAGACATTTAATACTGTGTAAATCACTCTGTGGGTATAGAGGCTGGAGAGTATTGTGGAAGGGAAACTGGCTGTATTAATTGATTTCCTGTCGAAAATATTTGATCTTTATTGATCATAATGATTTTAAGATTGCAAAATCTCCATTATACAGGAGAATTACACTATACATTACATACATACATGGAATGCAGGGCTTAGAATTTGATAATTTTAGCATGCATACAGGCGTTGCTTTACAGTACATTCTGGAGTGAGGAAAAAATTGAAGAAATTTCAGAATTAACTGAATGTGTAAAACATAACTTGAATTATTGAACTATAAGAAACATTTTACAACAATCTATAATTGATATTTAAGTGTTTTAGTGTCTTGATAACAGACTCTTTGCTTCGAAGATGTTTAAAAACATACCTCTTTTGCAACTACAGTATGGTACATGTACATACATTATTAACATAATGTGCTGCTTCAACAACAAAAATGACCAAAGAACTTCATGAAAAATAAACAAAAATAAATCATGTTAATTGATTTTGTCTGTACCAAGTTCTATCAGACATTTAAGTTACCCTCCTGAGCCCCCCCCCCCCCTCCTTCCCTTCCAATGAAAACTTATAAAGTTATTGATGCATTGGTGTTAATCCTGCAACTACTGTATTATTATATATGCATATTAACATGATGTGCTCTTTAAAAAATTTGACTGAGGAAGAACATGAAAAAGAAACAAAAATAAATCATTTTAATCCCACTCTGGCTGTACCATGTCCTGTCAGGCATTTAAATTACCACCACCCCCCCCCTCCCTCCACCCCTTGATGATAATTTATAAAGTTACTGATGCTTTGGTGATAAACCTGTCACTATAAATCAGAAAGGTATGTATACAATAGGTGTGAAATTGATTGAGCACTCTTTTTATGATCATTTTATGACAAAAATATTTTCAAATCAAATTTTAAATTGATGAGATCTTAATATGCCAAACATTGATCTCATTACTGTGTCTTTTCGGAAATTTTGTCACATTTACATATATTAACTTCAATAGCAATATTCAATACACAGATTTCCAGTGTCAATTGTATGATAGGCTACTGTACATTTTGAACATTCAATTTTGAATACTTTCTACATTCAAAGTTCTGCAGGTTGCTGGGAAATTGGGAATCAAATGTTCACATTTTTATGTCTAGCAGGTTTTGGGTCTATTGGGTATATTGGTTACAAAACTTGCTACATATGGCAATGTGACCAATTTGCATAGCTCTTGTGGGCCATTCAAATAATTTGAAGGATATTTTGCAGAACTACAGTACCAGTCAAATATACCAAGAACGGTTGCATATCAAGTGTGGATATCATAAGGCACATCAGTTACTTTTTGTGAAAACTTCTGCGTTATTTTGGTCACGTGCGTGACATCAAACTTATGCTAATTAGCACCAATTATTAACGAAGAATCGAAGATCAGGAACCGCTGCTTTAGGAATGAAATAAATTAACCCTGGATGTTAAACTGCCTCCATGTGATAGTTGATAACTGAAATATTATTTCTAGATACTCATGTAGAAAAAAAAACAAATATACAGTTAAAAACTACAAATTTTGGCTAAAACTTACCACAATGCAAATTTATGCAAATTAGTATGTTATGGTTGTAATTTCAATGAAAAAAATATGAAACAGAAAACTTGAGGTATCCCTCTAAAACATAAAATATAACATTTAGGTCCTGATGAACACTTAAGTTTTTTCATGCCAGTTTCATTTCTAGAGAATGGCCCTCTTATTCTACCTTATATGCTAACATTCCCATAAAAATGTATATCAATTAGCAAATTCTTTTAAAGTACAAGTCATAAAATACTTCAAACAATGAAGTAAAACTCAGATGGTTCAATTTGGGTTTTAAAATTAATGAGCAGATTTGTGTGGTAAAACTGTCGGGCATTAATGGGGCAATGACATGTATGGATTGAAGCAGATCTCAAAAAAATTACTTCCTTATTGCTTATTTCTCAGACAGTCAGACGGTGCATCTATCTATCAGTTACAGTATCTTGAGCATCTGGCCTTGGTAGCTAGGTAATAGTTTAGTCATAAATGTCATTGTCAAGCAAATGCCAAAAAAATATACTTTGCCTAAATAGCTTAATTGAGGAATACTTTCAACTTTCGAGAAATTCAGAACTAAAAACAGAATTCATGGCAGAACTTATGAAAATTTTTTTTAAGTCACATTTAACTGGTTTATATTTCTATCCTGAAATTTCTTTTCGGTTAAGTTTAAAAAGTTCAATCAATGAAGTACAAGAAAAACCTTCAAACTCTTCTCCTCCCCCTCTCCCTTCCCCCACCCCCCCTCCTTCCCCAAAAATGAGATGGGCAGAATTACAACAACAAGTCTTATTGGTCAAAATAATAACAGGCTGTACAGTAGCTTGATTAATTAACGGTATAGAGTTGTGCAATGTTGTTGACTATTGTACAAAATGTTTGTCCAACTCTTCACTGCTACCTGACCTTATCAATCTCCCTCTCCCCCCCCCCCCCCAACCAATCAAAACTACAGTTATGAAATGTTTCCTGAAAGGTAGTTAGGCCGGTATTGAAGAAAACAGCATGCATAGACTCCGGATGTGTGACCTGATCAATCTGCAGATGACATTGCAAGTGCCCTACCTGTACCGCATAAGAATTGGCCCAGGGGTTCTACTCGTAATGAGCAAGGTTGGCATGTATATACATTTGTGTAGTCAAATTAAAACTTTATTTCGGAATAAAGAATCCTTATAGTCAGCTGCCGTTCATGCAGTTATTTTCGTTTTTTAGATATGTTCCAATTTTGTCGTTATCTGAAGCCAACTTTATGGTACTAGAACCTATAAGCTTCAGGTATATGCACTATACTGTATAGGCAGTAAACACGAAACACAGCATATATTTCAACATTTAAAGACATGTTAACTACATAATATTATCAACAATAACTAATTTCATAACTCCAAGTGCAATTTCTGTTCCCCCTCACAAGTTTGCAAGATCGGTAAAAAGTTACTCGATAGTGTTCCCTTTCGGGAAACCAAACCTGGAAAATAATACCACTGACTCTAACATAGGCCTAGATACTGTAGCAATGCCTGTCTGTAAATGTTAGTGAGTGTCCAATAAGTAGTATGCCATAATACAGTATACACCACACTGCATTTCAGCTGCATATAAGACACTAACCAGGATCATCTTACTCAGACTCTAAGTGTCTTCTTAGCCTCTTTGCATGTACGTACTAGAGTCTGTAAACTGTAATTATCTCTGTTAGTAATATTGGGTTGAGCTACTGTACCACCATTGTGTTAAATTTAAAAGTAATCAATTTTTCACACAAAGAGGGCACAACACTTTCAAAGTGAATTTTCACAAAGGGGGTGGAGTGGATCAATACATTATCTACAGGGCCAGAGATCCCTGTGAACTATCCTACTGTATGTGTAAATTTGTAAATTTGTAAAGTAAACTAGCTACCAGAATAGTATCATAAGTCTAATCAAATCAAGAATCTCTTGGCTAGCCTAATTCATGTACGCCTTTCCACTTGCTAGAGACATACTGGGTGTATAACACACTTAAGAAGCCATTCTCTAGCTGTAATGATATTAAGCCCCTTGATCAGGTGCAACACATCACCTACAAGCAAAATACTCGTCCCAACCTGTCAGGAGTAGAGGAATCATTACAGCAATGGATCTTGGCAATGTGCCAACTGTTTCAGAGGCAGAAGAGCGGTGAGGATGGATAATAATGATGATAATGAGAATATGTAAGTGGTTCAGTTTGTAAATGAACGATATACGTCATGAAGCTATGACTTTGAATTGGGAATGTTTTCATAGTTATAATTTCAATAAATTTAGTCTGTAAAGGTAATAAAATGAAGTTTAGGCACACTAGCAGCTCGAATGAATATACACATGTGTGGTGGAAAATATAGGTCCTAATAGGAGATGGGACGAGAGGAAGGGAGGATGGGTAAAATATGCGGAAAGTGGAAAAGGGAGAAAAACTGTAAATTTACTGTATAACTATGAGAAAGTGCTAATTTTGTAAGTACAATGGATACAGTTCCCACATATGGTAGATAAGTTCAGAAATGAAGCCAATTATTAAATTTAAGGACACAGTTTATCAGAATAGCAAGTTAGAACGATAATAGTTTGAGGTAATTTATACTCTGGAGTAACTGTAGTCTGTATACAACATGCATTACCTTAACTGTGTTTTTTTATATTTTTTTTGTAAGGAATTCCTCCTACAACATGCAGCCACAAATCCACTTCAATATATAAGTGCCAAGTATCCAGTGACTCATTCTGCATATATTTTACCTCTACCAGTGAGAAATGAAACCCTTAAGTTTAACACATCAGATATATATATTTTTTGTTTCTAGATGGTTTATATCAGTTGCTGTGGCCATGCAGTTTAATCAGAAATAGAAGGCCTCAAGAGTGACTCAATTTTACAGAGGGGTAACACACTGGTGTACATACACAGTGGTAGGTACTGTATGTATTTAACATATATGTGACTCATAACTAGTATCCTCAAGGCAGGCAGAGATCTGTGAGAATTAACTGAGAAACCAAGAAAACAGCTCAGACAGTGGTTGCTAGCCACAAAGTAACACAGGTACAGATCTGTAAACCATTGATTGAGGCATCTGCTGGAAACAGTTGGATATGAATGACACCAGCTATAATTATAACCACCATATGCAGTTGATGTTCATAAGTTTGTGGTATTAATTTAACCTCTAGCACAGTAAGCCTACTGTCTATCACTGCTGGTTGATGTGGCATTGTCCTTTGCTGTTATCTGTGACCTTAGAGGTTACTTTGTATCTATAGGCCTATATAGCACATACTGTATGTACAAAAAATTCTGGTGTTCAAGTTTTATTGACAAGAGCAATTAAATGCGGGTGACTGTAATTTTAATTCAGACCTGTGAAACTAATTAGGACTACAAAACCAGTATACATGACAAATATTTACATGGAAATACTGTATTATATGTACCTTTACTCTCAGTACAGAAAACGCAAGCAACACATTTCTTACACTGATTTTATCACTGGGGAGTATTAAAACAGCTGTTTCGAACCCTACTGTAAATCACTACAAGATGAACGAGGAAAAGAATAGGGAAAAATAGGAATAAATTTGAAGATGAATCATATGCTTCTTAAGCCGGAAAAATTTGGGGATTAATGCCACAAATTGTGTTATATAGGAATGAAATGAGATTTAATGAATTCTATTTCAAATTTCACTTTTGCCAAAAAATTGCTGCTCATATGTCCGGGAAATTTGGGATTCCCCTGGGCCCCCCCCCCCATCGTTCAAATCTTATGCACCCAACTGCATTATTGAACAGTAGTCAACTTCCTCCAAACCGTGTCTGTCTTTTAAATATTTACTTTTTATGGTGATACTGAATTTCCATCAGAGCGCAATAAACGTATCAGCAAGTAATTTTTTTGTACGATTTTACATACAGTATCTCAAATGTCATTTTCGCAACAATGAGGGTTTAGAGCAAAATAGGCAAGCCAGATAACTAACATATTAACCATATATAGCATTGAATGAGTGTTCAATGCTCGGAAGTCTACAGGCTTAAGTACCGATCATGGGTGAGCAAATTTTGGATCATTTGTTGTTAAACGTATTCATTTCATTAATTTGATTTCAAACAGCTCAAATTTCTCATTATTTGCAAAAGAAAAAAATTGTCAGACATTTTTATTTCATATATACATGTCCAAGTTGCTAAATTAAACACAATTAGCTATAGAACTGCTTGTCCTTGATGACTTTTTCTTTTTAGAACTTGCTAAATCATTGTTGCTATAGATACAAAAGCATTTTAAGTCAGTCACTACATGAACTGTTGGGGTGGGTGTCAAGTGTCCATTGTATAGATTCATCAGCTAAAGAACACTTTGAATTGGCTTTTATGCCCTCTTTGTGGTAATTTTGAACAAAAACCCTCCCATAAATATCAACACTGAAAGCAATAGGGTCATCATTCCTTTGTTCCCAAACCTGTAGAAGCCTGCACACACACTATTTAAATTTCAGACAGAAAAAAAAAACAGAAAAATCTCCTGTCCACAGAAAGTTAGTGAATTGACATATTCCTCACAGCTAGGGTTACCATCTTGGCATAAATAGTAAATGTTTGTTGTTTAGTGATATTTTACACACATCTTTATTACTTGTTAATTATGCTGCAAATGTCAGGCCTACTCTATGCATTGGAGGTAAACAGGATTTAATGATGAATGCAAGGAGGCCTACAGCATCTCAAACTGGAATTGTAGTAACTCAATAAAATGATGTGTAGATGGCCTGAAGGTACGAACTCTACTTCACGTTGTTCCTGATAACATAAAGAAGGCCCATCCGCCTATAGCTAGGTTGATGAAATTTACAATAGTGGAGCCTTTCAATAGTGTTGGTGTGGGTGGAGATGGGGGAGGATGGATTCCCATAGCTGTAACATTAACATTGACATTACCTAAATAGACCTAGTATACCAAGAAATATTTGGGAACCATAGGGAAAATGTGATCGATTCCCCCAAAATGAGGCCGGAAAATTATACCCTAGCCAATTGAGGGCTATTAATTACTGTTAGGAATAACAGCTATAGATTGAGATTGCTCAGCACTATATGCATGATCCACAGCAAATTTTGTCAAAATTTTTAGCGCAATTATTTCAGGTGTTCTCACATCTAAACCTGTGTTTTTCTCACTTAATAATTTACATACGTACAGTAAAAGTGTACAGGCTGCCAAAGATTAAGAAGCTTAAACTTTTATCTTCGTTCAATAAGTAGGTTATACAATGATGAACTCTACATTAATTGCTAAACAAATACACGTCGAGTCAAATGTTAGTATACTTACTATTATTACTAGACCTATAAGACGTAAACGATATCGTACTGGGAAATAAAAGCAATTGAATTATGCCTAACATGCAAGTTCGCAGAAATCTGCTTCATTGCATATATTTCAACTCCGTTGTGACACCAGCTAGCCATTTATTTCATAGCACATGAGCTAGACTGCGTTCATATTCTCATTTTATTTCTCATGATATTTTAACGAATGACGTGTCGACGGCAATATAATTTATAAACCGGCTCTACACAGTAGTAATGACAAAGCATGCTGTATGAAAACGTAAACAAAAGAGAACGCCGCTACTTGGTTAATTTTTAACCCAACAAAGTTTCAAATTTTGTAAGCTTTACTTAAAATATTTGCTAATGAATATCTAACAAAAATCTTTCAACTTACCGAAACAAATTTTCCAGATATGAAGAATCTCTGTCCACATTTAGCTATTTCACGGCGGAGAGAGTGTTTTCCTTTACCGCGCAGAGGCTTGAGAAGCACATGCGAAATCGATGGCTTTGTATGGAAATATCATATATGAATATTCAGAAAAATTCCTGGCTTGTGATTGGACAATGGCAAAGACTAGCAACCGCTGCATGCGTACAGTTCCATTCACACTGTCAGACCGAGACATAAACAGCTGAGTTGGTTGTGGGTGAACAAACTTTTCCCAATGCTACGTAGGTTGGATTGCATGGTTCGCAGTTCACACAAACGGGTGAACAAACTTTCTCCGGATGACGTATATTGTTGCTGCTATGATATGAAGGAAGCGTAGAAGGGACATAATAATTACATACATTTAGAACACATAATGGACAGAGCAACCAGTAGTGATACCGAGTTCACGTGGAGGGGC
>KN888592.1:46066-58080 GCA_000934455.1 Apostichopus parvimensis | reverse complement strand
CGGGAAATTGATGCTCTGAAGGAAGAGAACGAGAGTTTGAGGCGAGAGTGTGAGGACAGAAGAAAGGATGTGGAGGAGAACGCAATATCAACAGAGACATCTTCTTCGGAAGTCGAGAAGCTGAGGAGTGCCCTAGCGGAAAGTACCGAAAAGATGGACGAGATGGAAAGAGAGAAAGATAAGAAGATCGAGGAACTTAAACAAGAGGTCGACGTGGAGAGAGAGAGCTATGACCGGTTGGAGGAGAGCAGTACGATTCTCAGTAAGTGTAACAAATTACTGGGGGAAGAGAAGGTCGCTCTGCAGGAGAAGCTAGAACGAATGAAAAGTGTGAACACTGGTGAAACTAGCGAGGTCATCGCCAAAATGGAAGAAGAGTGTGAAGAACTGAAGAAACATGGCGACCGATTACAGGAGAAATGCTCCGAACTGGAGGGCACGTTAGCGAAGACGCAGCACGAGAAAATAACCCTCAGGGAAGAACTATCGAGGAAGAATAACGACCTGGATAAAATGTCTCAACGATTACAGGAAGAAGAGCGTAAGACAAAAGGAATAGAAGAGACGGCCAGGAAAGCAGAGAGTGAAAAGGAGAAGTTGGAGAATCAGATCAAGGAGGTGGAGAAGAAGATGAGAGAGCAAATAAAACATCATGAAGAGAGGTTGCAGGAGGTAGCAGAAAGTTCAGAGGTAGTCGATTCCGAGCTGTTGAGTGCGGAAAATGAAAAGCATCTCCAAGTTCTTGGAAGGAAAGATGCAGAGATTGAGGAGCTGAGAGGAATGTGTGAGGAGTTACAGTTGGACCTGTCAGGCACCAAAGAGGCCTTAAATACGACGGTCAGCAATCACGAGCAACTCACAGGGTTACTGAAGGAAAAAGAATCGGATATTAAGAGTCTGGCAGATGAAAATGCATTCTTCCTAGAGGCAGTGAATCAAGGCAAAGACAGAGAAAGTGAGTTGAATATTGTAGAGGAGAAATTGAGAGATTTGGAAAGTAAATTTGAAGCGATGGAGAGAGAGAAAGGCCAACTGGAAGAGAAAGTCGCAGAATTACAGGAGATTGAACAAATGAGCCTGAATGAGAGCAGAACTCTGGGTTTAATCACTGATTTGGAATTTGAAATTGGTGACTTGAAGAAAGACTTGGGTGAAAAAGAACTGACGATCGAGAGTTTGACGGAAACGCTGGATAAAGCGAAGCACGATAGCGAGTCATCTGAAAGTGAGAAAGTAAGATTGTTAGAAGATGATTTGGCTTTGAAACAAAAGACTATCTTAATGCTGGAAGAGCGAAATGTGGATATTGAGAAACAACGTTCTTCCCTTGAGGAGCAACTTACCTCCCATTTTGAAGAAAGTCAGAGTGGCCAAGAAAATGCAGATGAATTGAAGGAGAAACTCAAAGTCAAAACATTGGAATGCGAAAAACTTGAATCCCAGAGAAACGATTTGGTGGAAAGACTGAAGACGATAGACCAACAAGTAAATGATTCAACCACGTCAGAAGCCGGTTGGAAGTCTCAGGTGGAGGACCTTCAGAGAGAAATAGATATTTATGATGAATCATTGAAGGCCACTCAGGAGAAGAGGACGATACAAGAATCCAAAATTAAAAGCCTCCAGCAGGAGCTGGAAGATCGAGATGTGAATATCCGTCAACTTTCATCGGAGAAAGATGGCATGACCAAAACTCTCTCAGAGAAAGAAAACAAAACTAAACAACTTCAACAAGAGGTTGATAACCTTAAGAACTTTGTGCAATCAGAACCTAACGGAGGAGATCAAATAGATGGGGAAGAGAATTCCTTTGAAGATATACAACATTTGAATAACATGAAAGGTGCTAACGTTTCTGTGCAATCTAACCTACACCAGGAACCGCTGGCCATCAGCGATTCTGAAAAACAGTTGGAGAAAATGGTCCAGGAGAGAGACAAGGAGATAGTAACGCTGAAGGAGCAGCATCAAGCCGCAATGAATCTCCTGGACGACAGGTCCAAGACGATCATGGGAAACAGCGTTTTAGTCGACTTGCATAAACTTCAGATGCAGAAGAAGACCCTGGAATCGGAACGCCATCAGATGGTGGCGGTCTTAAATGAAAAGACGAGAGACTGCAGTAACTTAAAGACCGAGGTCCACAAACTTATGAAGGTAGTCTCGGCCGAGAAGGCAGCATTGGAGAAGGCTCAAGAGGATTACAAGGAGCTGCAAAAGAGCTTGCAGAAACCGCAGAACGAGATGCAGAAGGAAGCGTTGCAAAATCTCTCGTACCTGATACAGGAGAAAGATTTGGAGATTGGAGCATTAAAGCAAAAAAATGAGACGTTGGTTCAAGTCCTGCAGACGACTTCACCGAACAACAGCCTGGAGATAAACAAGGTTCTGGGGGACAAGGAACAACTGGAGAAGGAGAACAAGATGTTGAAGGAGGAGCGTGACCAGTTGGTCGTCAGCATCCACCAGAAGCACCACGAGAGCGTCGCGTACTACGAGGAGGTGCAACGGTTGGCCGGCGTCATCAACCAAGAATCGCAGAAGTACATCGACCTGCAGAAGACGGTCGATGGTCTCAACAATGAGAAAGATCAGATGGATGCATCCGTCTCCGACTTCAAGGCTCAGCTGGAGGAGAAGTTAAAGACGTTAGCAGAGATGCGAGAAGAAGCTGAATCTAACAAGCAAATGTTTGCAGATTTTGAACTTCAGCTGGAGGACATGAACCAGAGTGTTCTGAGCTTAGAGAAGGAGAAAGAGAATTTACAGGAGGAGTTGAAGAGGAACGATGATCCTGGAGGAGAGGATGGGTCGAGTGTGGAAGACATCAGAGGCAAGGATGAGGAGATAAGAGAACTGAAAAAAGCATTAGAAGATATGAGACTGCCAGCAGTACAGGAAGAGGCAATCAGCAAAGTGGAGGCCACAAAAGAAGGAACCGGGTCGTCAATAGTGGAAGACATCGACGGAGATGAAGAGGAAGGAAAAGAGAGAAATGGTGAGGATGTGAATGAAATTCGTGAGAAAGAAGAAGAGATTGAAAGATTAAAATTTGAAGTGGATAAGCTGGAAGATATCCTGGCAGATAGAAATGAAAGGATTAACCAAAAGACAAACGAATCGTTACAAAAACAATCAGAGGTTGTGGTGTTACGTCAGCAGATCGACATTCAGAACCAGTCGTTACTGGAACACCAGAGAGTCCTCCAAGAGAAAGTAAGGGAGTTAGAACAATGGCAGTTTCAGTGTCAAGAAAAAGACAGGACTTCCCATTCATTACAAAGTCAACTTCAAAATCTGTCTATGAGAGTGGAACCTCTCGAATCGGAGATAAAAGCTGCCAAGGAGGAGAACATCTCCCTCCACCATAGCGTCGCGAAGAAAGACGCAGAAAACAGATCACTCCAAGATATGAGCAACAGCATCGCCATGCAGCTGAGAGAGAAAGAATTTGAGCTGGGAGCTTTGAAAGAGAAAAACAAGACCTTGACTCAGCTGGTGAAAGAGAGGGAAACCGGTTCTCAGGGTGATGTGGAGAGGATGCTACGAGAGACGGAGGCCATGCAGAGGCAGGCCCAGATGTTCCAGCAAGAAAGAGATCAAGTCATCTTAATGTTACAGCGGAACGAGTTGGATATGAAGAGCCTCAAAACGGAGGTTAGTGTCTTTACCTTCTGACAATTTGATCTCTCTTTACTCTCTTAAATCATTTGGTTATGTAACACTCATTGGTCTGTGTATTATTAAGTATATCTGTATTTCACTCAGGTAATTTCTTTCCATTTGTGTGTAAATTTGTAGCGCATTAGGTGGAAATTAATTTAACATGATTTTTGCCTTAAATTGCTGAAAATGAAGAACAGTAGAAAACTCTTTGGTGTAGTTTTTTGGTATTGTAGAGTATTTCTATGCACTTCCAGACAAGTTTAATTAAAGTCTAGAAAAAATGAATTTAGTTAGTTACTACAAGTCAAAATATTTCAACTTTTAGGTACTCGTATTAAGAAAAAATTTGTTCAACCAATTATAATAACATGTTGGTGTTGCCCATTAACATTGCGGTATGCGTGCTTTTGACTGTTTCATTACAATTTCTTATTGGCACAGTTGGAGAATAAGACGGAGCACGAAAAGAAATTAAACAGTGAATTGAATCGACTGAGGAGTCACCTTATCGAGATGGAGGATACGTATATGTCGGAGGCCCTCCAGGCAGAGGAGAGAGAGAAGAGTCTCAGAGACAGGCTGACTCATGCCGAGGACAACCTACGGACCAAGTCATCAGCCGTGCAGAGCGCAAGGTCAGTTCTCAAGACGTCACAAAAGTCTCATACCCTTCTATACAAATGTGAACACGTAGGCTAGACCACAGGTAGGGCAAAATTTTGCCTGACGGCTTCAGCAAAAATTGACTTGCGAGAAATTTTGAAAATAATAATAATAATAAATGCAAATTTATATAGCCAATATCCAGAGGAAAACCAATGCTCAGTGGCGCTAGTGCTCAGGGAAGGCAGTCAAAAATAGATAAGTTTTGAGTCTGTTTTTGAAAATGTTAACGTTGGGTGCTGACTTGATGTGCAGTGGAAGTGAGTTCCAAAGAGTAGGAGCGGCATTAGAGAACGATCTTTGACCAAATGACTTGAGCTTCCACTTAGTTACATGGAGCAGTAGCTGATTTGAGGATCGGAGAGAGCGGGTGGTAGTCTCCCGACTGATCATGCTACTCATGTATTCTGGTGCTAATCCATGCAGGGCTTTATATGTGAGCAGGATGATCTTGAAGTTTATCCTGTAGGAAACAGGTAACCAGTGCAGTTGCCGAAGAATAGGAGTGATGTCGTCAAACTTCTTCTATGAAGACATTATTAATGCAGCCTCTGAGACCTTTCAGCTTAATTAATGGCATAAATGCTCCTTGACAGTCCATGTGACTCACAGGAAATGATGAGTTTGTCTCCCTGTAGATGTGGGTGATTGATTGATTGAATTAAGATGAAATGTTGTAAAGATCAATTCAAGGCTATAGCCGCTAATCTCTTTGTGTTTAATGTTTTTACCTCATCACGGTTTGAAAGTAAGGTCTGTGTGTTAGAAAATTGTATACAATTAGTCATAAGACAAGAGTGCCCTGAGACCCAAAGTACCATCTTGAACAATTCATCCAAATCTTTAACTTTCCTTTTCTTTAGTCAAGAAGCTTCTCATCAAATTGAAAACCTATTAGAGCAGATTTCATCTGAGACCAATGAGAAGGAACAAGTTCTACTAGAACTGGCTGCTTCCCAGGAACAATGTCAGCAATATGGTACCTCTCTAGGCAATCTACAAATGGTCTTGGAACAATTTCAACAAGGTATTACATCAAATACATTTATTCCTATTCATGAGAAATGAGAATCTGCATTAAGCAGGTCTATATTCAGGATACACTTGCATTGTCTCTAATATGCTGGAGGATAAATAAGTATGGTTGGCTATGATCAAACTTTTACATCCATTTTACTGCCACTCTCCACCCAGAGAAACCAAAATAAAGTCCTGGCTCATGGCTCCATGGGAGAAAGAGGTGGAGATAACTGTTTTTTCCTTCTCTCTGATGCAAATTTGTAAACAGTGTAAGTTTTGATGTTTTGCTACCATCAGGTTGTGAGTTTTGTTGATAAACTTTTGTCTACAGAAAAAGAGGAAATGGTTGCGCAAGAAGTTGAAATCTATCAAAAGAGAGCCGAAGAGAAAGATAAGATTGCAGAGCATCTATTCAGGCAGAACATGGAGGTGCAGCAGAAGTTATCAGACACCCAGGATGCCTTAGAATCTGCCTCTCGATTGACGGAGCAGTTGGACAGGAAGGAGGAGACCATCTCCAGACTCCGAGATGAAAGTAAGCCAACATTAACCGTCCATCTAACCTTGCGTATGCTTCAATATTGCAAATAGGAAGGCAGCAACAGTTACAAACAACAATTTTTCACTTTGGTAGCTAATATGCAGCAATGTTCTTTGGAAAAGCATGCAGAGTATTAATGCCAATTTGTCTGCGATTGTCAACGCTAACAGAATATTAAATCAAAGAGTAATTCAAAAATATAGCAATAATTTAAAAATGACGATAAAGACCATGTAGTAAGAATTTTATCATCCTTGTGTAGAATCAATTTTTTTACTTTATAAGAGAGAAAAACAAGCTTCCTTGGTGTCAATGTCCTGTTATTGATAGAGTCACTAAACCAAAGTCCTTAGTACCTTCTAGAAGCAAATAATATCTCATGTCAAGTTTTGTTCATATTAGGATGTATGTATGTATGTATGTATGTATATGTGATCTTCCCGCAAGCAGGAACTCGCGAAAGAAGCCATGGAGGCTTATAGACTCGCAAGCTGACCGAAGCCAATCTAGTAATGCATGTAATAAGTCTCATTTCTGTGTAAAGTGTTTCAGTTGTTTGTTAAGTACAGTGTTTGACTCACATTTATCCATTTCTTTTTGTCTAAATTGTATCATATAGTTTCTAGGAGAGATGATGATCTAAACAAGTACAAGAAACAGTTTGAAGAAGTATCCAGTGCTGCCGAGACTAAAGTCGACAAGTGAGTCACACAGTTGAAAGTGTTCTTTTTTATTTTCACAGGTGTAAATAGTTATCATAAACTACTACAAATTGCTTTGTTCTTGATTCCAATTGCCAGCAAAAGTTGCATCACGTGAAATTTAAAGGAATGATATTTCTGAAGTGACGAATTTAAATCACAAAGTTCCAATATTAGGCTTACTGCACATGATTGCTTTGCAGGGCAACTCTCTGCATTAAAGATTTATTTCCACATTTTATAAATACCAGCCATGTATCTGTCTGTCTGCTAGCTGTTCATCTTTTCATATACTAGTTCTACTGGTGCGTTCGATCTTCAAAATAATCCTGACTTATTGATTTGTTATTTATTCCAGACCCCTAGTCAGGAATCTCTTCATCAATTATGTGAATGCTCCGGCCTCTAAAAAGGAAGAGGTCTCACATCTCATCACCAGTTTGTTGAATTTTAACGAGGAAGAACTTGATAAGGTAAGAGAAATTTTGAAAGGGTAAAATTACCAAAGAAAAAGATTACATATATATTTATACATGTATATATTATTTTTTTACTTCAGTTGCCTTCATTACTGCAAAGATTGATGTTAGTTTATTTTATATCTTGCAAAGCATAACATTACATATTAAAAAATGGAAACATTGGACATTTGATGGAAAGAATGCCCGTTTCATATGTAAAATTATGGTGCCCTTTGTATGTCAGAATGGTCCACTTGTGATCCTGTGTGTATGTATAACAACATGGAAGGTCTACAACTTAAAAATTCCACTCCTTTAAGTGTTATTTCTGAAGGAAAGTGTGCTACTTTTGCACTCCAAAGATTTTTCTATAACAGTACCATAACATATCTAGGGTAAAGCATAATCCCAATTTTTAAGCAACTTGTTGGAAAACACAGGTACTGAATTGAAAACTGTAGACCTCCAAATTGCATGAGAGGCAAAAAGTCATACCAACAGTTTTCTTAAACAGCAAAGTTTGATTAAGGTCAAATCTCTCAGCAGTTGGTTAACACAACATGTATAAATTTAAAAAAAAACATATAAATATATTTATATATACTCTGAGTTACGATATGATTTGAACAGTTTGACTATGAATTATCTTTGAATTATTTTTCATTCATCTTCTTTTGCTTCAACTTCTGTTCATTTCAGGTCGGTGGACAGTCGTCATCTGCGGGATGGTTTGGTGGTATATTTGGTGGCAGCAGACATGTTGGTGTCACACCACCATCAACACCAAGGGTTAATAAACTAGAAAAGGCGAGTAATGTTTGTCTTAGAAACAGCTCATTGCATTGTTGTTGAGTAGTTTTGAACTATTATGGCATTTTCATCTGTGTTTGTTCACAACACGATTATATCAGATCAGAGTTAGACTCACTCCATTCTGGCGACTGGCTATGGTGTTAACGAGGGAGCAATAAACATATATACCTTTTGTCTTTGATGAACGTGTCAACCAAGACTTAACTTTCGTTAAGAAAATCCTTGAACACTTACACATTTTCTTCATCTTCTGCATTGGACAACTAGGTAAATTGTGCTAAAGAGAAGAGCATACATGTCTACAGTGACAAAAATAAATTGTTGCCATTTTTATTTGTCTGTCTGTATGTTAGCTTACCTTTCAAACTTGCTGCTAAGAAATAGAGTGTAAAACCTTACTGCAGTCAAAGTTAAGTGTTATTCTTATGTATGATGCAATTCTTACTTTCGATTTACTGTTTTATCCTCTACAGTCTTTCACACAACAGTTTGTCAGATTCCTCGAGGAAGAATCCACTCCTGCCATCAACGTTGCTCGCCTGCCAGTCGAAGAAATGACCAAAGAACGACAAAAGCCTCCTGCCTTCAACCCCTTTTCTGCACCTGTTCCAAGTCAATCTCCTTTCATACCATCTAGTCCTCCAGCAAAGAAAAGCCTAGGAAATGTTGGCACATCGCACCTGATGGTTAACCCTGTTCCTGTTGGCCCTTCAGTACCTCAACCAGCTATGATGACCCCCGTCTCTCTCGCAGAAGGAGGCTTGGGGAGAAATTCACCCGCTGCCAAGGCCTCTTTACGAGATATTTTACAGTGAAGGGAAGAAAGTGGTTTTATGGTAAACCCACCTTTGGTAAATGTTTGTACTTGAAGTCGTGAAGCCCTGCCCGGTTCAAGTGCTTCCACCCGTCCTTAGTTGCACCGTTTATACTTACAGACTCACATATCAATGTACTGCTCTATTGTCTGTCAATTGTGTACAATATTTTACCTGGCCAGCCAATTTTTACACTTTGAATACATTTAAAAGGAGAAAACAAGGAATAGATAATTGCATTTCAGGACAGCTTGGGTGGTGTGTCATCATTTGCAGAGTCCTTGGAGCACATGCTGGGAAGTCAAACAAGGTCACAATAGTGTGGTTCAGATAGCAGAAGTAATGTATGGTTTTGTGATACATTTTAGTTGAATTGAGTATGAAAGTCTGAAAATTGGCAAGATGTTTGAATTCTGTGAAATCACAAAAAAATTTTATTCTTCCTTTCATCATATGACATGCTTCAGTATTGAACCATTCCATTCATATCTAATTCTTTATTGTGAGATCTAGCACAGATGCTGTGACTGTATTCTTGAAATCTTCATGCATCAAGTCAGTGCTAGTGGTGTGCAGGGTTACCTGGGGTTGGGGGAGGGGGTGGTTAAAAGTAGGCTTAGGGAAGAAAAATGTGCTAATATTACTAAATCATGTAGACTGAAGTCGATGTTGCTGGATTACTTTCTGGAAATATTTGATTGAAAGTTGTAATCAATTGATTTAGCACTGCAGTAAATTTAAGATGTTCTCAGCTTCCAATGGTACAAGGTAGTGGTACAATGTAGTGGTCAAGGTAGTGTTCTAGGCA
The DNA here is from genome assembly GCA_000934455.1 of Apostichopus parvimensis. Taxonomy (NCBI): domain Eukaryota; kingdom Metazoa; phylum Echinodermata; class Holothuroidea; order Aspidochirotida; family Stichopodidae; genus Apostichopus; species Apostichopus parvimensis. The sequence goes on along the minus strand of KN888592.1, from coordinate 48,592 downwards.
GTGGTACAAGGTAGTGGTCAAGGTAGTGGTACAAGGTAGTGGTACAAGATAGTGGTACAAGGTAGTGGTCAAGGTAGTGGTACAAGGCAGTTATACAAGGTAGTGGTACAAGGTAGTGGTCAAGGTAGTGGTACAAGGGAGTTGTACAAGGTAGTGGTACAAGGTAGTGGTCAAGGTAGTGGTACAAGGCAGTTACAAGTCATATCAAGATAAGGGCTTCCATAAGGTAGTGGTACAAGGCAGTTACAAGTCATATCAAGAGCATAGCTTCCATTCAGGGGCTATTTTTCAGTATTTATTTATTGCAAAATAATGTGCTAAGCTATCACATTTACCTAAATTATTTCCATTAAAATCTAAATCTAGCTGGTTAATGGTACCACATTGACTGGACTTATCATCCTCAGTGAGAGTCGAATGTAGGCTAAGCAGTTGCCTTGTGACACCATATTAAATCAAGGACGATCGAGGTCTCTTAAGTTCATATACTGCGTCTGATCAAACCTATTTTTACCTTTGATTTATATTTTCAAATATGATTTTAAATAATTCTCAAAATGGATAGGTACTTATCTCTTCTTATTGGACTAAACAATTATTTCAGTATTCTTTTCAACCTAGGTAAAAAGATGTCATTCTGTTGTAAACTTAGCATGTGTTTGCATGCATCCTTATCGTGAATGGTGTGGATGGATGCGAAAATTAGTAATTTATTCAAAGATTAAGGGTGGAAAAAAGAAATCTGATAAGTTTGGAGAAAATGTCTGGCTTATTTTCCTATTTTATGATAATTTCAGTTGCTTCATGTGTAAAATGAAGTTATCTCTGTAATCTGTATATAAGAAGAATTTTATATTATTTGCTCTTAACTGAAAATATAAAGGAAAAGAAGTTATATGGAAAGTGAAATCATATGATACTTTTCTTGTTCTGAAAGTGTTCAAGTAAATTTGCTCCACTTTAATGTATTTTCTGCCATTTGTTTCCAGTGGTGCTTTTTTAGCTCATACCAGCATGCTGGTGTGAGCTATTGTTACAGTGCGGCGTCTATCACTCTATCACTCTATCATTCTATCACTCTATCCGTCAACAATTGGTAAAACCGCTCCCACTCACACAGTGTTTAATGGAATTTCATGAAACTTGGACACAAGGACCATTGGGTATAGGGCCATCAGAGATGGTCTGAAATTTGGGGTCAAAGGTCACTTGTGGGCCGTAATGGGCCATTTTGTGGAAATACGCAAAATGCTTCTTCTCCTACAGATTCTATGGTACAATGTTGAGGGTTTGTCACGATAGTACTATGGTAGTTTTACCTTCAGGGTGTTCATGAATTTGAGATCAAAGATCAACTAGGGGTCTTTTGTGGCCCGGGCCGCGGCCCTATATTTTCAAATTGCTTCCGTTCGTACAGTGTATGGCCAGTTATAATGAAACTTGGTCACAACGTTCCTCGGGATAAGGGTTACGAGGGGTGTTCGGAAAATTGAGGTCAAATGTCATTTAGGGGGTCATCGGGGGTCATTCTTTGTAATATTTTCAAATATCTCTATCTCTTCGAAATTTTGATTGATCACATTCAAACTTGAACTGATGATTGTTGGATTGTGTATGAATAAGGTGGTGCCTAATAATTTTTGGTCAAAAGTTAATTAATTACAATTAATCCCCATTGTTTAAAAAAATCTGAGCCTTCACCTTTTTGCCAAAGCTCCTTTAATTTGTCTCCCAGTCTCTGCAGTGTTTGTTTACATTTGTGGTTAAGCTCTGCAGAGGCTGTTAGTGGAATTAAAGCAGGATTGGGAGTTGTTATTAACTGTTGAACTGTAAGCATGAGAGCCCTATAGCCAATCAGCACTTGCCGATTCTTAGAAGTCTTTGAGCCTGAGGTACAGTATGTAGGCAGCCAGCCAAAATTTTGGGAAGTCTTGCTTGTGAAGTTATGTCTGCTCAGGTAGAGGGGAGAAAGTTTAATAGGGTAGGTCAGTGGTATTGTTTGAGAGAGTGGGTAAAATAGGATTTAAAGGGGGAAAATAGGAATTATAGCCAGTGGTGTGGCCAGGATTCTGCTAACGGAGGGGGGGGGGGGGGGGTTATCGCCGTTTTGAGCTAGGGGTATAAATTTGTCTTTGAACCTAAAATGTTTGGCCTCATGGGCCCAAAATTGGTGGAATCTGAAAAATGGCCTGAAATTTGGTGGGCCATAAAGTTTTGTGGGCCCTACATTTTTGAGCTCGAAAAGGTATGAGCTCTGCACCATTGGTGCTCTAGTTTGTGAGGTTGAAAGGGGTGGAGGGGGAGGGAGGGTGTACAATTGTCTTATTTTCCCCAGACTGAATGTAAAACTGCTTAGGCTGAATCAATTCCCCAGCTGTCTTGACACACCAACTTCAAAATACAAACAAAACACAGTGAACAGAACCATTCTAATAGTAAACTTTACTGCCATCCAAAACCAGAGTTACATATACATGTATGGATTACTTCAACAATAAATTTGATGTTAAATGTTTCAAAATGTAT
>KN888592.1:0-13277 GCA_000934455.1 Apostichopus parvimensis | reverse complement strand
TGTGCAACTCGTCAATTTGCAGAAAATTGATGCATTGACGAGATCCGTTATCTCGTCAAAACGTCAATTTTCTGCATTTTGTCATTTTGTCGAGATGGTAGTAAGTGTGCAACTCGTCAATTTGCAGAAAATTGCTGCATTGGTGAGATCAGTTATCTCGTCAAAACGTCAATTTTCTGAATTTTGTCACGTTACCATCTTGTCAGCTCGTCAATTTGCAGATAATTGTCGTTTTGTCAAGTCGGTAACTCGTCAATGCAATGTCCCTTCTACGCTTCCGTAGGCTGTTGGAATATCTTCCAATGTGACTGAGTTAGACTTATGATTTATAGTGTTGACCTCTAGGAGTTAAAATACAGTATCTCTTTGTCATCCATGTTTGGTACTATGTATATCATTGGGCTAAACTATGACCCAGCCTGATCTATGGCATTCGTAAACAATTAATTTGGAATTCGCGGAACTAGACAAAGTTGTCATAAGAAAACTTGCAGCAAACAAATAATTTATATCGTATTTTTATGAATATTGGTTTAAAAGTAAGTAAAGGTAAATAAGCGTTAACAAGTGAAGAATCAAAAGTAATTATGCACGGAACTCTTTGATTTTACCGGGGACGATTTTTCTTATATTTTAAACTTTTCGCCCTTGCAGTTGTGCTTTTGAGGGCCTTTTTTAGCGCTCACGAGGGCACTGTACTGTACATATGACATTACAAGAAACTACTTAAAGGAATATATGTTACTGTACATTGAAAGAGACATGTATGTAGTGTTGTTTCTGTTTCCCTTACCAATTCTGCCCTTTCATTCAACGTTTGCCAATTCATAGTACTACACACTATTAAACTCTATAGAACTGCATGTATAGATCTGCTAAATCTTGTGGACACCCTTTTTGCACTTTCTTGAAAGATGAATCTGTTACTTTGGTGGTACCGTTGCAACAATTATTCAGATTTTCAAGTCAATACCATAGACAAATTTGTTTTTTTTTATCACAACGATATTGGGATATATATAACGGCAAAATATGAAACTCTCGATAGTGTCGCATGCTCTGGTTGGTCAGTTATGTTGACGATAGTTTCCATAATCAGCAATTGCACTTGTAAACCTGTTAGTCTAAAGTTTGAAATTAAAGAGGATAAGCTACTCGCCTACTCCTTAAATTTTTATGAGTATGCTTCTACAAGTCATTAGTGAAAGTGTTCCACCTTGAACACTAAAACTCATCCCTGGTTGACTACTGTCTCCACACTTTTATGGTGAATTGTATCTAATGTCACATCCAAAATCTACAACAGTAACACTGTATTTCTAAGGCCTTGAACACCAGCCCTATAGAGTATAATTATAACTAAAACTGCTTTAAATTTAATTTTAGTATTTACTCTACAGTACGTCCCATGCATGTATGTACAGTAGTATCCTTACTGTATGGTATATACTATAACATTGTAGTTCATTAGCTTGAACATGTAATCAAGGCTCATATCAAGTAATGTAGTTATAAAGGCGTCTTAATAGCTTGATGAACAATTGTAACCTTTTTAGCACTGTACACCCTCTATGACCAGCTCATTACGGTCGAAGCCCCTCTTTCTCATTCAACCAATCCCAAGTGCCTAGATGAGCTTCTCCACATATCTTCTTTTGTCTTCAGATCTGCATGTTTTTGGTATTTTCTAGACCTCATTTGGGAGACAAAAATGAACAATCTTGTCAAAATCATCACTTAGTGAAACATTTCTAGAAGGTGTCTTAATAGTTGGACTTTTGAACAATTGCAATCAAAGAAGAAAAAGAAAAAAGAAAAAGAAAAAGAAAAAAAGAAGCAATGTGCTCAGAAAATACAACTTGAAGAAGTAGGAAATCCAATCATGATCTTAAATTATTTATAAAATCAAGTGTTTGATGAATAACTGCCTTCAACATTTACAGCAAGGCTTGTTCAGGTCTTCGGTCCTGTATGTGAAGGTACGTAACTTAAAACTGTGGTATCTCTCAATAAATGACATACAGTAAGGTGTTTTCTAGCTGTATGGTAAAGGGTTTCGGCGGAAGGGTCTCGGCCTTTGTCTGACCGAGGATCTAAACTCAGACTTCGCCAGGGTCTCTCTTCGGGCTACCTCTTCCTCTAGCTTCTGCTGGAAACTGCCAGCAAAGTGGTCTTCCCCCAGGAATGGTAGTGCCAACATCCTAGTCCTTGCCTCTATAGACGGCCAGTGTATGGCGGAGATGATGTTTTCCCTACGGGCTTTGACCGAGCGGGTGGCGACTCTTGCAAACTGGTCATATGCAAGTCGGACCAGGGGTCCCAGCAGTAGAAGGAGTTGGCCTGCTTCGTTCCTGGACACCTGATTTTCGTCCTCTGGGAGCTGTTGATGATGCCGCATTAATACTTCGGCCGACAACATTAAGACGGAGGCAAACTTCATGCCGGACCGGGCCGCTGTGTCTACATCTACCAGGAGTTCCTCCAACTTCCTTTGGGCCGGAGCCCTAAATACGTGGGAGGATGAGGGGCCTTGTTCAGCCTTAAGCTTTTCTTTGGCCTCCTGGGGGATGGTTGGGCATTTGAACAAAGTCCTCCAGGCCTCGTCTGGCACCCTGACTGCCTTGTCCGCCTTGGCTGGGAAGGCAGTCCACCTTCGATTTATATCGGCTATGGCCTCGAACCTGTCATAGCAGGTCGCATCTACAGGCATGGTGGTCTTTGGCTTGGTTGAGGCTTCACCGGTTGCTGTTAGCTTGGAAACCCGAGTTGCCTTCTGTGGTTGAGTCTCCGGTTCCTCAAACCCCAGGTGCCTTCTGAAAATTTCAGCAGCCTGCATCGTTAATTCCTGAGGCAGGGCTCCTCCCGTCATGGGAACCTCCTCCGGTTCGTAGCTACGACCGAGGCTCTCCTCCATCGGATCGTAATCTAGAGGGTCCATGGGATACCTAGGATCCCCCTCGTCCTCCAGACCGGATAAGTTAACAGATGCTCTGCAGTCTAGGACGTCCTCCCCTGGCTCCAAGGCCGGTTGTGGAGCCACGGTAGGACCGGAGCTAATGGAGCCTTGTAGGTTTGTGTCTGCCACCGTGGTTGCTCTCTGCTGGTCCAACAGGGGGCGTAGCAGGCCAGTAAGCTGTGCTTGCCATGCTGGTTCCTCCTCCCGTCGTCGTCTCGGGGACCGACGCCTTCTCTTAGCTCTTTTGTAGCCGTCGTCCGACGACTCCGAGGATTCGTCGGAGGCCGGGGAGTACCTTCTCCTTTCCCTCGGGGATCTTGAGCGAGATCTCGAACTATCCCGTCTAGATCTGCGGGCGATCTCTCTCCCCCTGCTTTCCCGGGTCGGGATTTCGGTAGGGACCCGCCTCTCTCGCTCCCTGCTATGGGACGCCGGGACCATGGGGGGTACTCTTTCTCTCTCTCTCTCCACCTCTCTCTCCACCTCCTCTCCTTCGGCCCTCTCTTGGCCACTTTCCTCCACCTCTCTCACCACTTCTCCCTCCTCTCTCTCTCCCGTCTCTCCTATATCCTCTTCTCCTGGGATACCGATGGCGATTGGAATTAAATCCAACCAGTTGTCTATCTCCTGCCACTGGGCTGGTGAAAACTTAATGCAGACCAGGCATGGGTCCCGTCTGGTGCAAGTTCTACACTTTGGACAAAGCTCATGTTCGTCCCAGGCCCTCCCTGGTCGAAACATCGAACAGTTGATGCATTTCAGCTGGTTACGAGACATACTGAAAACCCCGAATTAAGGAAAGACTAACTCTTAAAGCTTAGAAACAAAGCAAACTAACAAGAGAACGGGAGATATAAAACATGGGGAGTGAAATAAGCTAACAGGGAGTAGAGGTACGTAACGTTACCTAGCAACGGCTTCAGGGTACTTGATTCTTTCAGAGGTAATTATGTCTAGTACAAACAATACAAAAAATTATTACAATGCTTTCCTATAATATATTTGCAAGTTGTGCAACTCTAAAGTTGCTATTTAATGCTGCGATTCAGCATGAGGTAGGGGTTTTGATGCCAATTTGTTACCAAAGTAACCATGTTAGAGCTGTCAGGGTTTTATACTTTAATTAAGTATAAAGTGTAATACACCTAAACAAATTTCAGGGTTCTAGCTTTTCTCAATAATAATTTATGAACTTGTTAATTTGCTCCGATGCACTTTTACCCTTAGAGAATACTTAACTACTATGAATATGTGCTAATACTTTTCTGATATATTGTGAAAATGGCTGGGCTACTATCATGTTTGGTGGGGATCCATTTGGATAAGGACAATGAGTGCCAGAAGACTATGTTTTACCTAACACTAATACACACTGTACATGTACACCCAGTACATGTATGTACTGGTTGAAATTCATTTTATAGTAGTTTTTTAATTTAATGAAGTAAACCAGAAGCAGACAAGTACATTGCAAATAGTATTTGTTTATATGACATTAAAAAGTGCACAGTATTGAATTGAATGACCTTGAAGTACAATACCCAGGCTCAAAGCATGTGGAACATCAAAACAGGCAAAAACGTTTTTCTGTAAAAATCCCAAACTTTGAGGATTTTTCATTTCCAAATAAGGCAAAACACCCTCCTAAAATTTTGTGTACAAACAGGATGGTACTATATCTCCTCCAGAAAAAATTATCAGATTTTTTCAACATGACACATTTTGAGTTATTGGCTGTCAAAGAAGACCTCTTTTGTACATCGGAGCAACTTAACAACTTCATAAATTAATATTGAGAAAAGCTAGAACCCTGAAATATGTTTAGGTGTAAGAACTTCATACTAATAAGTAGGGTTTAAAACTCTGACAGCTCTAACATGGTTACTTTGGTAAAAAATTGGCATCAAATCCCCTTCCTCATGCTGAATCGCAGCATGAAATAGCAACTATAGAGTTGCACAACTTGCAAACATATTATAGGAAAGCATTGTAATTATTATTTTGTATTGTTTTTACTAGACATAATAACGTCTGAAAGAATCGAGTACCCTGAAGCAATGGTTAAGGAGCACATTAATAGCACATTGTTTAGTGAAAAGTACAAACATCGAATATTTTGACACTTTTAAGTTGACCTAACTCCACAAGACAATATTTTTGTAGCCTAATTTATTATATTCCTGTTCTATGGGATGGACTCCATATATGCATCTGTAATAGAGAGGTAGTAGGATGTTTAATTGCTGAGAAATGAGACCTCAAAAGTGAAGAAAATGCCAAAATGCTACGGTGGCGACAAATTGCGGAATTTCAAAGTGTGATAAATCGGCCAATTGTGAAGCAATGCAACTGATATTTTCAGAATATGCTTATTTCATGGTGTTCCAATCATACAAAAAATTTGGGAATTTTTGGAGAGGGTGCAGCAACAGCCATCTGTGATTTGAGACACGGAATGACCGTGAAGATAGGAATAGCGAATAGAAATACAAGTAAACATGCTATGAACATGAAAATACAACGACACGCCTGTAGCGTGGGGAAGGAAAAATGGCGGGAAAACCTAGGCAGTTTGCGGAACTGTTACCCCCGCAAAAAAAACCTAAAGGCGGAAACGCACTAGGAAAAACAGTCCCCAAAACCCTCCCTTTCAACAAAAAGGATACTTATCGGGCTGGAAAAGACTGCTATTACTCCTAAGAATCCAACGAAAGAAAACTTCCAACGATCGCAAATATAACCAAGACGAAATCCAAGGGAAATTTTTCCACAAGAAATCTGTGATGACACTTTAAATGGTAGAATGAAGTCCTACGAGTTAAGGTTGTGAGGAGACAGGTAAGCGAGGAGCAAAGTAAATGAAGGAAATCCAATCATGATCTTAAATTATTTAAAATCAAGTGTTTGATGAATAACTGCCTTCAACATTTACAGCAAGGCTTGTTCGGGTCTTCGGTCCTGTATGTGAAGGTACGTTAAACTGTGGTATCTCTCAATAAATGAAATAAGGCTTTTCTAGCTGTATGGGAAAGCTGTTCACCACAATCATGAATCTTGATCGCATAAACCAATAATAATGATTTAATTATCCTTTAGACCTTCAATATAAAGTGAAGGAAATACCAGCAAATGAAAACTTAGCTGGTGTCAGCCTCTGTTGTATCTCAAGTTACACATATGTTCTAAAATACTAGTATCATGTATACACTATATACCAATATTGTCCAGAGGTTAATGTAATATGTTTGGCTGTCTGTGATCTGTATAGTCAGGAAGTTGTTCCACATATGGTAACAACTCCCTGGTTTACTATCCAAAGACAGTTGCTCAAACACCGAAGCTAAATCATTTTATACTGGGTGTTTTATTTTATGTATAGTATATTCCTGCAAATAATACCCATGATCATCAGTTTACACCTTCTTACAATGCGAAAATGACTTTTGAAGATTTCAATATAGATGTACATATTACACAGGATACATAAAGTATATATAATTTTAATATCCATACATTTTATGATATGTCTGAAACATTGCAATGGAGCTTCGAAAGTACTCAGATCTTTGTTAGGAGTTTGCTAGGATGGAGGAAATAACATTACTGAGAGTACAGCAACATGTATATAAATTCTAAAAGCCTACATAATACTTGTAAAACTCAACCTCACTTCGGAGTATAATGTTAGATGCTTTAATTGTCCTGTACTGATGCTCCCTTAACACTTTAACTCTTGAAAAAGATCGATTTGAGTAAGTTAAATCTAAAATTATGACCCACCTTGCTATTGTGTATGGTGTGACTCAATGTCTACAGTTAAGTACGACAGTGTATGGATTTAAGATTGCTGTATTGGTGACGACATCATACATGTGATATACTGTGCATCATTTTGTACAAGGTTAACAGATATTACAGTAGTGTATATTGTTCATACACTTGGCTACAATTATAATAAGGAAATAGCTTTGTGGCACTCTGTGGTTGAAATGTCATCACTGTTGCTAGGATTATAATTCTTTATAGATCTTGGTCGTTGCATATTCATAAAGTGAACACATGAATTGTAGTGACATAGTATCCATCCAATTAGCTCGAGTCAGTTTCATAAACGTACTACAGAGTTTGGAAGACATATCACATTAACAACTTACAGATTGATAGAACCAAAAATCTGCAAACTACCATGTAGAATGTACATTACTAAAATAGAATTTCTTGTGAAAATGTAAAAAATATATAAAAAAAACAAATCCTTTTTGTATGTTAATAAAATGTTTTGCCCTAATTGATGCAAATATGAAATTAACAGTACACTCAATGTCATGTTTTATGTCAAACATAACTATTTTGACGAAAGACAAAGATGCATGCAAAGCTGTAATATATTGGATACCGTTTGGCAAAAATACTCTGCTGTAGTTTACCAAGTGTGTTTCAGGAGTAATTTTCAGATTTGTTATTCTTGTTTTACAGTAGTACCATGGGTGAAAAATGGCGAGTGGCAGACTTTTTTACCGTTTGTGTTTAGTTGTCAGTGTGATGTTGATTGTGTACTTATTATCCAAATGACAATTAACTTTGTATTGATTTACAGTACATTCATTGACCATCCATGACAGCATGTTACAGTACATATGTACATGTACAGTATCAAACATCTCAGTAGTTCCCAGTACTGGAGTTGAACAAATGAAACACAGACACTGCACAAGGGAATGCAGCTAGTGATGTAGCCTTTCCAACTGCTTGTTGCCACCAACGGCCATTTAATCGGAAAAAAAGTGTCAAACTCATTGTGAAATATGATCAAATAAAGAATCATTTCTCTTAAAGATGCTGTAGGAAAACAAACCGCAGACTGAAGAAAAGTTACTGTGCTTAATGGGAAATGAAGACCTCTACCTGGGTACTTCTGCATAAATACTGAAAAAGAAAAAAAACAGATGAGGAAAAAGCCAGCAATATTACATTTTCAATGACAGCAAATTTTGCCAACGGAAAGGGTTGGGGGAAAGGGAACTGAGAGAGAAAGGAGCCAGGAGAGAGGGACTGTTCACTTAGGACTAGCCCACAAATAGTGGATTTGACTCCCTGTTCACTCGTTTTGGCTATTAATCCAGCTGATTCTGTTGACTTTGATTTATTGATAGGTTGATTGAATCAAGTCAAGTTTGCTGGTGATGTACAGTACAGTACAGTGTGATGCTGTACAGTGGTTTAGCCCTCTCTTGTGCAGGTTCATGCCATTGCAATTGACTCAAGACTTTCAGTGAAATAATTACAATATATTATATAAAAAAATTCTCACATTTCAGAAGAAAAAACAACCTGTATGAAGTGCCAACTTAAGATGTACTCTGAAAATTAAAAATGATGTAGTATGTTACCAGGTTTCATGACCCCTCTCCTACACCCCCCCCCCCAAATGGCTTGTTACTGATTTTCTACTGCTGACTTAAAATGTATATTAGCTCAAATATTTTACTCCAAATAATTTATTGCAATATGTGTCAGAAACCAATCTTAAAATTCTAACGGCTAGTATTCTCAAACTCAGGTGGTTCTTTCCTTTTGTTGTCCCTTTGGTGCTCAGCTCGTGCTGCGAGAAAGTCTGTGCTTTGTTTATGGTGAGAGTGCAAAGTGCAGTATTACAAGGTTACTTCTGTAAGTACTACAGTACAGTATATAACATGCTGTGACTTATGCAGTCTGGTTGATCCCTGTCCAGTTCTCTATTGAGTATGATTCAATATAACACTACAAACAACTGAAACAAGGTCATCTTCAGACTGAATTGTAAATCAGTAAAAATTAACCCCAAAGCATTCAAATCCCAAACAATTATAGGATGTAATATTTCAGCTGTGAATTTGTTTCAGTATACAATGTTTTGTGCATTGTTTTGTACAGTACTAGCACACTTCTCTCTGGTGCAAAAAAAATGGGTACCCCTCATTGTCGGAGCTCTCTGGTTATAACTGCTGAGCTGCTCCTAACATAAATAAATAATTCCTACCATGTTGGAAGGAGGGAAGGTAAAGTAAAGGGGAAGGTTAAGTAAAGGGGATGGGAGAGGGGACAGGAGAGGAGATGGGAGCAGGATGGGGGAGGAGGGGGTCAGATTTGATTGGCCAAACTTGATGCCAGATTAGAAAGACCAACAAAATGTTAGTGGATGAAAGGTGTTGCAATCTGAATTTGTAAGACTACAGAATGGTAGAATTGGAAGGAATCTAGGTAGTTATAACTTGTAAGTGACCCACAAGGTGGGTTAATGGGTGTACAGTGCTAAAATGTTTCCAAGTAATATAGAGAATAGAATCAAGTTCATTAATTCATGGCAAGTAATTGTTGTACTTCCTGTTTAGCATGGGCACCGTGTCAAAAGTGGATGCTGAGGGGAGCTGCAGTATGCTGCAGCAAGGCTGCATAGGATGTCACCATTAGTGCTGTTGCAGTTTCACACTGCTGGTCTGAAGAGGTAATGCCAATTGTTTGATATTGATTCTGCCTTGATGCAGGGCATTTGTAGCTGCCGCAGCATTTCATTTTGAAAGAGAGCTTAAACTCCCTGTGCAATGTCATGGAAAAAACAGTTTAAGAAAATGTCAAATTTGGTTTGGTAATCGCATCTTATATGAAACACAGTCTTAGCAAAACAGTTCCCTGATCTGAGTCAATTGCCTTAATCTGCTAACATAAGCATGAATAGGTTTAAACAAGGTATCATGTATGGCTACTTTATTCCCCCAATTTTCATTGGTCTTATAAAGAACAATCTTACAAAGAAATGCTTTTAATTCTACTATCAAATTCAAAGTGTCGTAGCATTTAGGATTTGAAGTCTACAACAAAAGGAATTAGTTACCTACATTAATAGATTTGTACATTTATGAATATTTTAATGTAACTTTTGTAATTTGACACTCTACTAAAATAAATAGTTAATGACTTCCAGTTTGTGTTGATTATAAACTGATGACTTACACTTAAGTCAAGCTCCGGCTGTATTTAATTCAGGATGAAGAGAGAGAGACAGATATGAGTTTAAATCTTGGATGACATTCTTACAAATGACCTTCGAGGGAAAATTAGGTTTTGTCCAATAACTGCAGTATCTGCCCATATTGTGTATTAACCTGTATAATGTATTGATGCATCTGTTAATATTTACTGCTATACTTTATGACTCCTGTAGGCCGTCATGCAAAACAGGTTCATCTGTTGAGATCGGTACTCTTGCTGGTTAGAACTTACAGTCACTCAGCGACTAATTGGGTACCGTAAGTCAGTTGCACGTGTCAATGGTTGGTGAGGTACTCAATATACAGTAGGATACCAAGATGTGAAAATAATAAAAAGATTGATGTATTGCTAATATAACAGCTATGCATGTTAGCCCTCAAATATACATACATGTGTGATCTATTCTTAGTTTAAGGTCACATCAGACTAATTATGTATCCGTTCTGCATATAACACTGATTAATGTTAACAAACCGTGACTAGCTTAAATTCACTATGTATCTATGCTAACTGAATTCTAATCTTGATGCCACACAAATTTGTATGTTCATTGTGATACATCTCAAACTATGTATTGATACTACTGTTGTAGTAAACAACATGTCAGAATTATGGTTATGGTGGTTTTTCTTGAACCTCTATGATAAGGAGATCCTGTTTTGTACTCTGGAACAATTATGGTTTTTTAACATTTTTGAGATGCGAGCTTAAAAACTTGTATTAAATATTTCCCTTTAGTTATCTGAGTACTTTTGGTTATATTTGGTGAAATGTAGTATATATCTCCTACTTTTCTTTGATTGGAATCATCAATATTTCCTCATACTGTATTTGTACATATATCTGTACAGTATGTTTTTCTGTATTCACTGGAGTTGCCTTTGATGTCTGATATTTACTTCACTCCTTGCTTACCTGTCTCCCCACAACCTTAGCACTCTCGTTCTACCGTGCATAGAACGGGAGAGCATTGACCGGAGAGGTCCGGGCATAGAGGACGCACAGTGTTAAAAGATAACCAGTTCGTTCTAGGCACGGTAGAACAATAGTGCTAATGTTGTGGGGAGACAGGTGAACTTGCCTCTCGTAAATACCCAAACCAGTAAGCTTAGGAATTTTCATATTTGCTTTACTAAAATATTGTTGTTAACGAATCAACCTGTAATTTTCAAAACAACTTTAACTTACAAGTTACAAGCACTGACGATGAGTCAGTCAGTCAGTCAGTCATTCAGCTAAGTATATATAGCCTTTTAGCTACCTCCAAATTGTTGGAGAAACTCAACACATGTGACCAAGTTCATGCTTTGCATTAAGTCTGCATAGTACTGTATTAAAGTAAAGGCAAAGATAACAGCAGTCTCTTTTATGCAGGTTGAGTAGCCTGAAAGCAGGCGTAGGTTTTGAGAGGTCCAGTGGGGGAGTTTTTTTGAAAAAATCTCTGTCTGGATTGTTGATCAAATGTCGGAAAAAGAAGAAGAAGAAGAGTGATTAAGTATTCCAAATCATGCCGTTAGATACTTTAATCAATAGATTGGCAACCTCAAGAGTAGGTTCGGGGAGAAATAATTTGACATTTTTGTGATTTTGTGCAGTTCAAGCAGATCATACACTGTATGTAGAGTAGTCAGTTAGAGAACAGAGATCGATAGGAATGTTGCAATCTTTTGTTGGCAACTTATGAGACACATATATACAGTAGATCATTTCAAAGTGACATAATTGCATTTATTTCTGTTTATTCAAGAGTCAAGACTAATGTGTTCTTACCATGCATTTGTATGGAGGGATTTGGTAATAATATCATACTTTTATGACCCTGTAGCTTGAATGTATATATTACAAAAATCACTTTCTTGTTCTTCAGTACATTATTTATCAGTATTCTGTTGGCAACTTATGAGACATATAGATCATCTAAAAGTGAGGTAATTGCATTTATTTCTGTTTATTCAAGAGTCAAGACTAATGTATTCTTATAATGCATTTGTATGGAGTGATTTGGTAATATTGTCATACAGTACTTTTCTGACCCTGTAACTTGAATGTATTACAAAAATCACTTTCTCGTTCTACACTGTTCATAATTTATCAGTCTTTGTTGGCAACTTATGAGACACATGTAGATCACGTCAGAGTGACACAATTTGAATAATTTACATATTTCTTTCTACTCAAGACCGTAATTTATTCTTATCATGCATTTGTATGGAGTGATTTGGTAATATTATAGCACTTTTCTGACCCTGTAGCCTGAATGCATTACAAAAATCACTTTCTTGTTGTACACAGTTCATAATTTCTCAGTCTGTATGATAGAATTTCTTCCAATTTACAAAGTAAACTATATATGTTCATAACCAGCCTTGGCCACATTTGGTCCACTCTCCTCTTCCGGTGTGGCAGTTCATGGTGTGGGCCACCACCACTAAGAACATTTAAAATAGGGGCCACTCAGGGGGTGCAACTACCAGTTTTGTACTGGGTAGCTAAGATGTTTGTACGTCGATTGGGGATGGGTCTAAGGGGAGGGATACCCCATTCCGTTTGAGAAGTGTTTGTACATGGGTGCCTAGATGCAAACTGGTGTTATATTTTGCAAATTTTGATACCATGTTTTAAGAATTTCAACATTTTAGGTTGTACCTCACATACACTTATGCACTGTACACTAGAATTTGTTGCAACATTCTGTCAGTGAGTTGTGTGTGTGTGGTAGGCAGGAGGGGGTGGTAAAGCCCCCAGAAGTATACATAGTTGTGCCCCTGTGTCCTCTGAATAAGAAAAGATTGGTTCGTCTTGTTGTAAGGTATTAGATTTCAGATATATGGAAGCAGGGCCAGGGTGTGGGGTGGTGGGTATGGAAGCTGGACATGACTCTTGATAAAGCAGTATTTTTGTGACGTTAGTTTACATCCTGATATACCTCATTCCACAGATTTTTAATTGTGTTGTATGTTTCAAGGAATTCAGACGAAAAGCAAAGTTATTGCAATTGCAGAAAATAATATCCACACAACGACTTGGCGTGTGTCCTAGACCGGAGTGAGGCCGTTTAATCGGTGCTACTTGAACTCAGCACAGCGTTTGATACCGTTGACCATGGACAATTGTCAGACATATTGAAGATACCAATTGGGGTTTAACTGGTTCGATGTTTCATTGGTTTGCATCCTACCTGAACGATTGTTCGCAATGTGTTAACGGGAGGCTATCTAACACTCTCACTATGGGGTTCCACAAGGACCTGTTCTTGGCAGGGTACTCTTCTCACTCTACACTCGACCCCTGC
>KN888591.1:35243-51518 GCA_000934455.1 Apostichopus parvimensis | reverse complement strand
ACATATACCTATTTAAATCGACATATCATCGATTTAGCTCATTAACATATTCCTAATTAATGAAACATACGATAGAATACGGGTACATCGTATATGGACTCACTAAAAGTCTGCTCGCTAAAGAAGTTTCGGTCAGTTTTAAGATTGGCCGTTGAAATAATAATATTAATACGAAGAAGGAGAAGGAGAAGGAGAAGGATAAGGATAAGGATAAGGAGAAGGAGAAGGATAAGGAGAAGGAAAAAAGAAAAGAAAATAAGACCCTGCAAATGTGAAAGTCATTTACCATCTGTGTTATGCTACTCTGAAATTGATTAAAGAACTTAATATACATAATCTTGGTAGCTACATGTTCTAGCATTCATTAAAGGGTGTGAAGACTCGCGCAAAAGAAACGTCTAATGCCGGTAATCTGACCTAGTTTCGATGAGGTGTAACAGAAGTGTTAGACACCACCATCGATCCCAGAAAATACACACACAGCTTGCTACCGTCGGTAATTAGACACTAGTGTACAGTCAGTGCATACAGCTGCGGTCAATACCCACAGCACAGTATACAAACGATACAGCGATGGAAATCTCAGGTCAAGCTAAAGATAACAAGGTATCACGTTTCATTACTGTCTGCATTTTGTAGCGACACGAACAAAACGTCACTTGCAAGCAACAGAAAGTAAACTTTTTCAGATGGCCGCACGCGGTTTGAGGCGAGTCTTCAATGCCTTTAAAGAAATATTATTTAGTTTGTTCATTGAAATGTAATCGATGAAACCCATTTGTAGACAAGAACTTTTTCACCATTTGCTTTCATAAATTCTTATATTACTATTAATTTCACTTTTTTTTCAATGGGCTACAAAATAAGAAAGAAACGAGCACCGCCTGAAGTTATACCAAACTTTCAATGAAGGTTATTTAGTTGGCAGTTTATGAGGACATACAGTTAATTGCATACAAATGGATATTCCAAAAACTTTTCAAAAGTGTGCGTTTAAATTATTCAAACGTTGTGGCGGTTTTAGCATACATGTAGGTTTTTTTTAATGTCACTGTAGTCGGGCCTTCAAAGTGAAATTTGCACGGATAGAATAGAAAGCAGAAGAAGAAATGTAATTGGTTATAAGCGTCCGTTTTATTAATTAAAAACATAGTTATTTTCCTTTTTGCTCGATCATTGTAACCTTTGTTCATACATTTCTTCATAAAATGGCATCGAATAATCTATACACTCCTGCAACTCATCTGTCAGTTTCCAATCCGCCGTGAAGCTGCCACGGGGTACCTTTGGGGGTACAAAGTGGGTAGACTCAACAGCTCGTGAAGTAGCTTTGGTCTTGGAACTTGTAAATACAAACAGGCCTGTACCTTTCCATGATGAATACACAAGTTCCGGATCAGCTTCCCACTTCAAGTAAGATTCTTTGTAAGGAATTCCTAACTCAGTAAAGAACTTTGGAAGTATGACCTCAGGCTTGCTGGCCAGATCATGTCCATCGATAACGATGACGTCTGGGTCCAATTTGTTTTTGATTTTCTTCCACAGATCTCGATGGATCTTAAAGTGATCTTTAATGGGCATAGATGGCATTTGTTCAATCAGGTTCGTCTCATCCCAGGGAAGTTGCATGAATTCGGTGTTGTTGGTGAAAAGTTGTTTAAGTGATGGGTAGACATTCCTCGGGTGTCTGATCAGAAATACGTGTCGTGTTGGAACATCCGGAAGATATTCCATGTGATCGTAAATCGCACAAGACTGATCTTTTATAAAGACCAACTGCTTGTCATCTGGATCTACTTCAAGCTGATCCTTCAGCCAAGGATATCTGTTAAATCGGTTTAACCAACAACAACAAAATAGAAAAGGAAAAAAAATAAGAGAGTTGTATTAGGGTAGGTATAGATTTATCAACCGCGCGGTCTATAGATTGTCATTATCAGTTACAAATTACAGAATAGAACTAAACAAGTTACTAATTGAATGCAAGTTTGGAATAGCAAATCAACAAATTAAATGGCATTGTGGTAACACACACACACACAACTGATTCCGCGTTGCGAATCCTTTAACGAAAACGTACCAGGCATCTAAGTTCATATATATATACTAAAACAAACCTTAAATTACTCTTACCTGTAAATGTCAATTTCCCAAATATCAACTATCGATCACGTATTGATTGAACACTTTCCAGTATATTTTAGAATTATGTATTGTATAGTTTATATTAATAATATAAAACTGAATCATATGTTCTACTGTTGACACATCGTTATTATACCTGAACTGCTCTTGTGGCCAAACGTTTGGGTATTTCTTGACTTTTTCAAGTTCCTGTTTCATTAATTCTTGGTATTCTGGTTTGTCCATAGCCTCTTTCATTATGGTCCTTAAATTCTCAACAGCTGGAACTCCTATTCCCCACTCAGGGTTGTAAAAGGTATCATTCATGTTACAAGCCATGTAAGGTTCCATCCATACTTCGACCTTGTCCACGAAGGACATACACTTGGTGAAAACTGTGCTGTTTGTTCGTGGAACGATCCACATGAAGACCCGAAGAGGCCGTTGATTTTCTTGACTAGCCATAATTGTTTAATTAAAAGAGAATTAGTCGTTCTGCACCTGAATAAAGAAAACATGAGAATCACTCACTAACGGATAGACTTGTAGAACAAATCCACGTGGGCGAGTATGAGTACTACGAGAGAATACGGGTACACCGTATATAGACTCACTAAAAGTCTGCTCGCTAAAGAAGTTTGGTTGTAGAACAAATCCACGTGGGCGAGTATGAGTACACCGTAGACTCACTCAAA
This sequence comes from Apostichopus parvimensis, assembly GCA_000934455.1. NCBI lineage: Eukaryota > Metazoa > Echinodermata > Holothuroidea > Aspidochirotida > Stichopodidae > Apostichopus > Apostichopus parvimensis. The sequence goes on along the minus strand of KN888591.1, from coordinate 48,699 downwards.
GAGGCTGCTAAAGAAGGTTCGGTCAGTTTTAAGATTGGCCGTTGAAATAGTAATAAATATTGAAAAAAAAGGTGTACATTGTTCAGATAATGCAACCATAACCATTTTTTTTTACAATCCGTGGTTTCTCTGTGGCGGCATGAGGGAGGAGGGAGGGTTGGGGGAACCCTGCACTCTTCTGCCTTAGACATAGAAAGGGATTCTTAGAGTATGATGTCTAACACTGCCATGTCATGCTAATACCATATATAGCTATAACTGACATAAACACAGGCACAAAGTCAAACTCCGACACAGTGGCTAGATAGTAATATCATATGACAAATCAAATGGTGACACTTTGTTTACAATTTTGGTTAATAAATAGTATAACGTAAATATTGGTAAAACACTTGATGGTCCAAAGTAGTGACACGAAGAGAGAGAATTCGACAACAACTACACGAGTAACGTTCTAATCTCGATTATTAACACATCTCTCGTGATATTATCATATATGCAACCATTAACTAGTACCCTTTCTCTCCCACCCGCCAACCTTCAGTGACTCACTTAAACGATATTTATCAACGGCAGAGGATTGAGAGGGGTGGGGTTGGGGGAGGGAGGGGGACCCCGGCTACGGGTCACGAGCCTTAAAAGAAAACGACGCATTCAGCACTTGTATTTCCAGAACTTTTCTTGTATGATTCATTCTAATGTTGAACTGGTAAATAATTGGCTAAAAGCTAGAATAATTAAACTATCCTCACTCACAAGGGACCCATGGTAAGAAGAGGACGATGAAGAAGAAGAAGAAGAAGAAGAGAAAAGCCCGGCACAGCGAATGGTTACCCGTTTAAGGGGCCTCATTTAATCTTTTGTATCCGGGTCCGAAGTTATTCGTTATACGCTGCTGGCATTGATACATCGCTGGTTTCTTACAAATGGTCTTTGAACCTTTTTGCCTGATCATTATGAATAGTCTTTCAAGTTGTGTGTTTTCCTACTTCATTTTCTTCCTTTTTGGCAAAACAAATACGACCTATCAGCTTTGCCGCGGTTTGAAGTGTATACATAGCGATTAAGTTTATTAATACGGACGAACCAATACCCTTCAATCTGATTGAAGCTGCGTCTATGTTTGCTAAAGTTATCACAGACTGTTCCCGCCGCTTGTATAACTATTACAATGATCCATAACGTATATGTTATACCCCTGTTGCGCTATAGCGTTAAAAGGTCCCGGTCCGCCATACCGTATTGCTATAACTTACCAAACTTGTTGAGAATACTTTTTGTAGAAGTTTTGACCGTCGAGGATAGTGATTACCAAAAAATCGAGGTATATTCAATTAGACAATGAAACATCTCACTGACTGGATGATTGATTTGTCAGGGCTGGTAAAGTAAAATCATAAATACTTGTCGGAATGTAGTGACTTCCCCTGTCAATGTCAATCCTGTGACTGCAGGGTTTACTGACTTGATAGCCTAGATAGCTTAGCAGCTTTATGGGAACATATCTGATGTTAGCCTACATGCTACACAAGCAATTATTTTAGATTTATGTATAACTGCAACCTATTTTCTGTCTGAAGCATGCAACACATTTACGACATATTTTGTCCGCAAGCATTTCGCTTGAACGGAGGCGATATGTTTGAAAGAACAATCAGTCTGTGATATTTATTAATTAGGTAATAATTAAGTCTGCTGCATACGCGCGTTCATTGTGACACACATCATGAAACACGCACAGACACACCCACAGGCACACATTCGCACTTAAAAAGTTTGTTGATTATCAAAGCCCCAACTTTAGTCACTCATACTGAACCAACAAAATATGCGCAATGTAAAATGAGAAAAAACTTAACAAAGAAAACCAGAATGCAACATGCATTGAGGTTTCGATGACGTCATGGCACAAGACGACTGCATATGAAGCCGAATGTAAATGGCCGGAACCACTATTTTTATTTACAAATACTCTATGGATCTCGACAATTGCAAAATACCAAGTAAAACGTTAACAACGGAAGGAAAGATATACTACCTTGATTCGCAACTATATCGTTCACTCCGATCCAACAGCAACGTTGTATGTACACTTGGGTACGGTGCATAGGGACAATGATTGTATATACAACGTTGTATTCAGTTACCGACAAAGATAACCTAATAGCACTTTGTTCGGCTTAAGAATTCAAATTCTACGGATGCCCATAAGCTAATTTTCAAATGCCGTTCAGTCTCTCCTACTCTTATGAGGGGTAACGCACATGTTATCTTATGTGCTGAACAGTGGAAGATACAGATATAACACGGTTTCCACAATTTGATCTCTGGTAACTCCAAATGACCTTTAACTTCCACAAAAAAAAAACAATAGGCTTCTTGAACTTAAACGTATTACAACGATATACTAGCTTCCCTTCTTAAGATATCGTGTTTACAAGGTTTTCACAATTTGACTCCAAGTGACCCCAAATTACCTTTGACCTCGACAAAAAACAATAGGGATCTTGAATTCAATGTGTCACAACCACATACTTAATATAAGACTGGTGCAAGGTTATCTTCTTGAGATATCGTGTTTACCGTAGGTTTTCACAATTTGACCCCTGGTGACCCCAAAAAACATTTGATCTCCACTAAAACCAACTACATACTAATATGAGAATGGTCCAAGCGTCCCTTCTTGAGATATCGTGTTAAAAATGTTTGGTCGTCCTCCTCCCCTCTCGTCCTCCTCCCCCTTTCGTCTCTGTTTAAGTACTCTCTCATGTTCGATAACGCCTTCTCAGTCACCCAATCAACAACGTGCTACGTCTTTCGTTACGGCAATATTTCCATCCAATCTGCCTATGTTTCCAGTCCTGTTTTCTTCTTATCACTATATTCACGCACACAACAACAACTGCCTAAACGCCAATAGCAACATTTCCACCAACTCTGATAAATAGGCTTCCACGATAACACGATATTGGTATAGTGTGGATCTTGAAGTGTTCTATCAGTGGTGCTACTCCGTCCCTGCCTCCCCCCCTCCCCCAGCCATACACATATTTGTTCTTCCCCAAACATTAGTAGACAATGTTTTTGTTTTAAAATATAGCTTTGCCTTTCCACACAGAAAGGCATTATCCCCACCACCCCCTGGTCCTTACCTGAATAAAAGTGAAGCTACGCCCCTGCATGGGTTTTATTAAAGAAACACATAGCTAGAAGGTTCACTATTGCACTGAATTTTCCAAACATCGAAAATTGTGGGTTGTTGTAATGATGACGATAACGTGAGAAGAATCTGGCATACTACATGCACTAAGTTTGTCATGATCACAACCGATCGAATTCCTGGTGAAAGGAACCATGCTACAAAGATGTAACTTTGAAAAACACATGCACATATAATTATAATTATTGCTACGCTTCACTCGTAAGCGTTTCTTACCCTTCACCGATGATTGATTATCACACCAATATTCTGCAGTAATTTCGATATATACTGTTCTACATGCCTCCCCCCCTTCAACCCCTCCCTCCATCAGCCACCATCTAGTTCGAGAAATCACGGATCAACCTTTGTGTAGTTTACTGTTCTCTGGTGCTTCAAATATTCCTCCAAATTATGAAAAACAATTTGTTTTTGGTTCCTTGCTTTTTGCAAAGCAAGGAACCTATGCATTCAACTTGGCGTGTGTGTGTGTGTGTGTGTGTGGGTGTGCGTGTGTGTGTATGTGACGCTTGGCTTGTGTACACGATATCTCAATAAGGAAATGATGTATCATGATCAAACTTGGTAGGTGGATAGCACATAGTAAGAGGAAGATCCCTATTGTTTTGGTGCACACAAAGGTCACCAAAGGTCAGTTATGGTCCAAAAACCCAAAATATTAAAACTGCAATAACTGCCAGTGCCAATGTGCGAAGGTCAAAGGTCACATTAGAAAAAATGTGCTTATTTTGGGAGAAAACGGGCGAAAAAGAAAATGCTTGGTTTTGATGCTAGATTTGGATATCAAAGGTACCTTGCGATCAAAAATGTCAATGGGTTGACACCCGGGTGAGCTTTGTGTGTAAAGTTATACGAGGTCAAAGTTAATTTTCAGACATTTAATGCAATAACTCCCAGTGCCAAGGTGTGACATGGTTGATATTTTGGGACAAGTTGCAAATGGTATAGAGGAATAGTTCCAAACTTAACGGTCATGTGATCCAAGGTCATCAAAGGTCAATTAATGTTAAAAAACTAGTATTTTGGGGGAGAAAATGGGCAAAGAAAAAAAGGTTTGAATTTTTATAGTTTTGCTGCTATATTCACGTCTCACCAATCAAAAATGTCCATGGGTTGACCCCAGGTGACCTTTGTGTGTGAAATTATACAAGGTCAAAGTTAATTTTCAGACGTTTAGTACAATAACTCCCAGTGCCAAGGTGTGACACGGTTGATATTTTGGGACAAGTTGCGGATGGTATAGGGGAATATTTTCAAACTTAACGGTCATGTGATCCAAGGTCACCAAAGGTCAATTAATGTTAAAAAACTAGTATTTTGGGGGAGAAAATGGGCAAAGAAAAAAATATTTGAATTTTTATAGTTTTGATACTATATTCAAGTCTCACCAATCAAAAATGTCAATAGGTTGACCCCAGGTGACCTTTGTGTGTGAAGTTATATGAGGTCAAAGTTAATTTTCAGACATTTAATGCTATAACTCCCAGTGCCAAGGTGTGACACGGTTGATATTTTGGGACAAGTTACGAATGGTATAGGGGAATATTTTCAAACTTAACGGTCATGTGATACAAGGTCATCAAAGGTCAATTAATGTTAAAAAAATAGTATTTTGGGGGAGAAAATGGGCAAAGAAAAAATATTTGAATTTTTACAGTTGTTGACCCGCTTGTAGGTGACCTTGTATTTCTTACATTTTCGACGCCATATTCAGATCTCAAAAGTGCCTTCCAATCAAAAATCCGATCACAATTTGTGATCACCAAGTGTTGGCTATAGTGTTGGTTACTTTATGGGTACATGTAGGACCACAATTACTTGGACTATTTGAGCCCAATCTTGCTATGATAATATTATGTGTATTGTCATATACCCCTACACAAGGAACCACAGTGCCCTTGGGCTCTTGTTTAATTTACAGCTGTCGGGGGAGGACTCTTATATTTTTCGCTGTACATGATATATTTCGAACACTTTGATAAGGAGACCTTCCCTGTGGGCTACTCTGTGAAGGAGCTGTTTCAATACTTAGGGATAACAGCCATCCCAGTGCTGCTCGAACAACTACGAGAAGAATACGGACTATCCGGGTCTTACTTGATTATGGGCGCACTAGTATGGAAATGTATGATATCCGGGGTATTAATGAAATCAAAGAGACCGCGTCCTCAGTCCGTCGATCATGACCACGCCCATGAGTCATCTGATTCGGCAAATCGAAAAGACGAATCAGCAGGCCCTGAGGACAAGACCGAAGAGACAAGAATGGGCAACCTTCTCATGTTATGTAGCATTGAACCTGCAACAAGGCATCCAATATTTGGCCTTTACATTATCATACATTCATTACTTAGTTACTCCTTCGTTGTTTGGGCTGTTTTCTTAGTTCCATTCGGAAGGTCCTTGGGCCTACCATCAGATGTTGCGGTACTTCTATCAGTATGCGGTGGGCATTGGTGGTCTCTTTGGTAAAATTGTGGTCTTGTTCCTTTTTTTGGAGCAATCGAATGAACTCTATAACTTGTTCAGTGATTCCAGCTACTATTTGCACTGTTTCTTTATCAGGATACATTTTCTTCCAAGATTTTTGGACACTTGCAGTTTTGTCGCTTTTCTGTGGATTTTCACTGGCTTACGCGGATTGTGCCCTTAGTGGTATACTTCCAAGATATGTCTGCAAGGTACACGTGAGGCAAGGGGTAGCAATAAGTAACTTTTTTTAGCGGTGCATTGATGCAACTTGGTGGGATAATTTCAGGTAAGTTGGTGCAAGAGCTACCAAAATTCTTATCACTTGAGGGTGATTGCATCGTGGGAGGAGAGGGGAAGGGAGAGGTGGGCCGATGAGAGCGTCTCGGAAGGAACGAGGATGGTTACCTCTGAAGAGGAAAGAATGAAGTGATCGATCAAATTTGCAATCACTATATCTATCGCAACCATCGCAGCTACTGATTTCCGTTTTTCCCTTTTTTTCTGATTTGTATTCAAGTTTGTTTGCTTATTCATTGTAGGTGTGCGAGAGAAATTATGTCCCAAGTTAATTTAGAAACCGTATAGTTTTTAAAACACCGCTTTTATTTTTTCTAGCTTTGAACTCATCATTTTAACGAATTATGACTGTTGTGCATAGGAACGGATGACTGTGGATGGAGTAGGTTTCGGGTACGGTTTTACTATTATACCAACCCAGGGAATGTGTCATCGTATGTAAAGTTTTAATTCTAACACTGCTATTCCTTCTTTTTAACTGTTTTCTATTTGCTCTTTCTTCCTTTCTTTTGCATAGGTGCTCTTCTCGACATATCTGGATCATTTACAATCATCTTCAGCATCGTAATATTCATCAACATCGCTTCAATTGTACTGGCGTTGGGTATGCATAAGATGGACGGAACCATCATTGAATGCAACGAGTAACAAAGTAACCCTTGTTAGGTAAAGTGACGTTACGGAGCGATGATCTTTGCACAGCGACAATGTTTACAATGTTGTCTTTCCACATAAATATCCTGAAAAGTACCCTACTATACTGTCATATCACTCTCCAGATTCACAAAACGAGCAAACCTGTGGGCTCACATAAAGATTGAGATTTATGACATACTTAAGAAACGGAGCTCGATCATTGTCCCTGCCCCTCGATCCCCTCCTCCAGCCCACTCCAAGCATCGTATAGATAATTTCGTTATTAAAGTATAAAATATGTGACAGTTTTATGCACTTTAATTTGATGACTGCATCCGCAATAATCCGCGATGTCATAAATGGGCTAAACCAACATTACAACTGTTGTGTTTCTTTAAAACTTAAATGATTATGTACCCGGTTGCAAAATAATTCAACTCGTGGTAACCGTATTTTATATTACTATCAAGTGATTAATGTAATGAAGAACCCTCATCAAAAAAATCTTATTTCATTTTGAATATATAGTGGTATATACGGCAAGACTACACCGCCTTGAGCGTGACCAGCTATGACATCATCGGGTCACTTGAGCGGCTAGATAACTATAATTCATAATTATGTATTTTAGTTACTGCCTGTGATCAGTTGTTAATTTTCATGATAAGTATATGAATATGTCAGTGCAGATTCTCAGTGTCCCGGTATCAGCCGACATTGATTTCATTCGAAAACCATGTTTACGCTCATATTGAAATTATGAAAAGCATGTAAACGGGAAGTAAAAGATTTCACTTCAGATTATGATACATTCTGCTGCTAGACTGTTTTCTTTTATGTGATGAGCGAGTCAGTGCATCATGCAGTTGCTAGTTGATATTGTAATGATGTTATGTATACGGACCCCAGCCAATGAGAAGCGAGGTATGCAAATGATGGCCTTTACCGCGCTGGGAAAAAAAATCTCGCTTCCTGCGGTCTAGTAGCCTGCTTGGCTAGGCAGATGGTTTTGCATTAGACAAAAGTATGAAACACGCGAAGCAAATACAGACTACCTTTAGTCAGGCTAGGGATTTCCCCGACAGTCAGTTTGTGATCATTGACACACCTGTGCTGTAGCATAAAACCTTGTGTGAACCAGGTTGCACCAAAGCTCCAGAACGCAGCAATCCTTGAAAGAATTTCAAAGTAAAGACATGTTTGAAAAAATCAATGTTTCAAATTTGAAAGGAGAGCAAGACATATAAACCAGTCTTAATTAGTTGGTTCTCGTAACATATGATAATTGTATTCCGCTTCGGTATGCAAGTAACTACAATACGTTTAGGCCTAGCCTACAGTAGGCCTGATTAGTACTAACAAGTGAGTAAACTTGTGTCAAGCGGACTGCTATTGTGCAATGTGCGGACAATTATAGGAGAATTGCGTAACGCAAAATGAAGTAGCCGCTGTTAGGCCCCAGTTCCTTACCAGTATCAGAAGTAAATTTAAGGAAATGCATCAGTAGCGCGACAGATTTTTCAACTTCAAGTGCATCCTTTGAACATCAGTAACCTTGAAAGAATCAAAATACACACAAAGGTAACACTAACAGGTTATGTATTTCTCGAAACAGGTAATGCTAGGCCCTTACAGAAGTTACACTTACTTACTAAGTCAAGCCAAGCCTAAGTTGCTTATTGCCCTGAATAATGAAAAAAACGTAACCTATGCACTTTGTTGTAGCGAGCCTAACATAAAATCATTGGTTTGTGAACATGCACACACCACACAGTATTAATTCAGTGCTTGAGTCAATGAAATCTGTATTTTTAGTACTAGGCTAGGCCTATCACTAACTTTTAGCCTGTCTGGCCTGTTATTTAGATATTAGACAATATAGCACTGACTGTTCAATGCTTTGGCTAGGCCTAATGTTAGATGGTTGTGCTTCTCGTTTATATATACATGTATTCTGGAATTCACTTAATTGGGGATGACCTTGAATTATTTTATTTCATTTAAAGCAAAATGTAACAAATACAGTATAGAAAGGTCTAGAAAGACTAGAAAGGAGATATATATTTCTTCTGACATAGGCCTACTGTACATCGGACACAATAAATAACAGTGTAGCTGAAGTAAGCTAACATGAAAATATTAAATGCTAGTGATGATTCGCACAAAGATTTGCAAACTTACAGCAATGTTTGACTACACATTTATTTTTAGTCATACAGTACATATCTGACCTTCTTCGATTCCTGGCATTGTATCACAGCTGTCTCCCTTTATTATTACTTGGGTAGCATATATTTAACATTCAAGTGCATCATATATACTTATGTGGTACGCACTGTAGGTCTCTAAAGCTCACTTATGATGATGAGTGTTTTTTTGTATTCATTATCCACAGATTTGCAGCATTAGATCAATTGATATGTATCTGAAATCTATGCCAAAAAGAGGAGGAAAATTAAAATAGGTTGGTTCTGTATGGAATGACATTCATTGACAAGGCTTGGAAAGAATGTCACAAAGTCACATTGATAATTGTAGCTTTATTCTATCAAAAAAAAGGTTCATTATCAACTTTAGTCGCTTGCTAGAAATGCCAGTGTGTAAAAAGATATACATGCTAAAATCAAATTCCAACTGGGATTTTACAAAGCAAACATGGATCTACTAACAGCAAAATGCAAGTGCCATTTTTCTTCTCATGGCAAACATGGAAATCCACTAGCATTTGTAGCCGAAAAAGCAGGTCTGCATTCTGAGGCCTACTGTACCATTTTAAACTGTCTTACTACTTTCTAGGCTACTAGCCCTTTTACAATGTTACATGCATGCATAAAGATATGACCAATAAAGTTTCCTAGACACTTTCTTTGGTGTAAAGTATTGCACACATGTCATTTTTGTCTTACTGATTTAAGTTTACCCGTACCGGCCCCCACCTGTCGAATGTCAAGGAATGGTTATAAATTGCAGTCATTGCCTTTACATAAGGAGAAACTATTGAATCTATACTGTTTATGACAGTCCCCTGTAACATTTGGGTGCCACAAATGGCTAACCCAGAATTTGTCTTGATTATAAGTAAATTTTTCATGGATCACACTAATCATACACTTTTCCACATCTACGGTACCCTATTCTAACTTAACTTTAATTCAAATATAATGCATCTCCCTACAGGTCCTTAACAGGTTCAGAAAGAGATGGACCCCTTGGATAAGAGACGAAGAAAAAGGTTAAGAGAGATTGCCTTTGATTTCAATAATAGGGTGTCCCCAGGTGACCTATTGGATAAGCTACCTTGTATCAGCTTAAAGTCAGATTCGGTACGAGTATTTACCTGTGCAGCTTTTTCTATTATTGAATTTATAGTTTGGTAAACTAATGTTGCCTACAAGTACACTCCGGGAGTTTCAGAGTATGTAAGAGTGATGTTATCATGAGTAGCGTACTGTACAGCATATACTCAAACTTTTGCGACAATTGGCCTTCCTCTAGGAATATTTAGTTTAATATGGCTTTGAATAAAAAAGCCATTAACGTTGTTTGATTTGTACCTTTGATACGTTCCTCACAGTTACGTCAAAACTGCTCTGTGACTTAACGTCCCTATCTCACTCCTCTTTTCCGATTTACTTACGACCATGATCACTCCCTCCAGGGTGACTGGCAGGCCCATTCATTTCCCCTCAGAATTCATTATAATTACACTCCCCAAGGGATGCTGAAGCTTTCACAGTTCAAAGAATTCTTAGACAATGACACAGTATAAACAATACTTTGAAGTGATGTGCACTGATGTGCTTAGCTGACATTTATAACTACCTGGCCTTTTAGATTAAAACTACTGAAAAGTCAAATGTACAGATAAAATATATCACACATTATTTCAAGAGTCTTAGGTCGATCATCAGCAAGTATTTTGAATAAAACCTGTCAGGTTCTTCCTATTTTTGAACATTTTCTTGCAAGAAATCTGTGACCAATGATAAGAATTATTGAAGGAAATTGATATCAAACATCCTTCTGAGGCGGCATTGACTGTGACACTTTGAGCATTATGTAAAAACTTTGTTAAAAAGTCATAACCGCTGGCAGTACTTCTTGTATAGAGTATAATAACTCATGGTAGCATTCAGCTGTAGCATATGCCAAATAAGTCCCTAATTCACCCTTACTATATACGATTTTATTGCCATTATATGAATGGTTCAAAACAATACTAAGATTACAGGTGGTAAAGCACATAGCTTGAAAGGTTGTCTGTAACATCTGAGTGTTTTTGATGTATTCTTAGTCTGTTTAAGTTTCAGTAAGCCTCTGAAGAAGATCCTGCAATAAAACATGTAACTTTATGCAATTCTTGTCTTTTGACATTTGAGTCTGATCTATTAACCTAACAGTGGTCAATGCTATTTCAAAGACAAAGTAAACTGTTTCTGAAGATTTCTGCTTGTAGAATAACACAATGGTTACCATGGCAATTTTGCTTCCCTATTTGCAGCAAAGAATAAGAAGGTACGCTCGCAACGAAGGGGATACAACCGCCAACAGAGAGCTTTGCTCCCGCCTCGTAGGGAAGACAGGATGGTATGACCAACTTATTGAAGGCTTGAAGGAAATAGGTCCTGTTGAAATTCTCGAGATGATGAAGTCTGATAAAGAAGGTACTGTAGGTTTTTTAAGTACAATGATGTCCTTGTAACTTGGATAGAATGGGATGATGTCCCTGTAACTTGGATAGAATGGGATGATGTCCCTTTAACTTGGAAAGAATGGGGTTATATCCCAGGAATAATATGATTTATATTCTCTCATCTAAAGTAGTAATTATATATATGATTTCTATTCTCTCATTCAGTGTACTACTGTAATCATGAAGTACAGTAGGAGTAATATTCAAGTAAAGAACAATATTGCACTGCCATTGGTGGTGAGACTGGGACAAAGTTGAGTAAACAACTCACAAGTCTAGTGTTTGAATGTTATCTCTGGATATGCTACTAGGGATTGGTTTATCTGTTACACACCTACAGAAAACATTAATATTGATAAACCCATGTCTGAGAACTACTATTCAGAAGGAAAAAAATATAACTACCCAGAAATTAACAACAAAAATAGCACTTCCCATTTCCTTTGGAAATGTTGCATGATTTGAGTGTCAAATTAACATTAACTGCAACCAAACCCTAACATTTACGCTGTCAGGTAACACAGAAAGGAAAGACACTTGAATACACTTCGAAAACCTGTGTTTATGGAGCCCAATTCCACAGATAAAAAACTAATTTTTTTCATGTCTTCCTAAAAACATGTGAATATACATGGAAACCAGTGGGTTTTACACATGTAACAAATATTAAAAATATATGTTTGTACCTGAGAATCTAATTCATAAATAATTCAATACATAGACAACATGGAGAATTCTGTGTCACAGAAAACTGCTGGTTCACACAATATCACAAATTGGATTTCTTGCCACAGGTTGTCATAGATTGGGTGTTTCCACTCCTTTCACCAGGTAAAACCTGTGGTAATGTGTCACGACGGTTGAAAACTGGCAAATGTGTGTCAAAATCACACTTTTGCACAGATACCTCCCTTGAATTTTCAGGGATTTAAGCACAGGTTCCCACATATGAATTTGGTATCTAAGGCATATGTTGATTGGAAGTGTATAGTGTTTATTTAAAAGGAAGCATAATAAATAGGCACAGAGCAATATTTTTGTCTCCTCCCCAGGGGATAATTGAGCAATTCAATTTGCTCAGCAATTTAGAGGTTTCTAGAGTTTGTTTAGCAAAACCCTCTGTTCTGCAGTCATGTCATGGTTTAGTCACTTACTGTAGGATACCAGATAATATCATTTTCCTCGTAAACGTTCTTCATTATTTCTTGCTGATGGATGTCATTACATTTCCAGTACCTTTCTGTGTTAACTTTGAGTGTTTTATGCCCTCTGTTTGGCACAGGTAGCTTACTCTCTCCTACTCCTGTTGACCAGTCAACTGTGGGTCAGACCCCACACAGGATCTCAGAGAACCAACCAGCACCCCCAAATCGGAGGTCGATCTCGGAAAACACTCCAGTCATAGATTTTCCAGCTGGTGTGAGAGCCGCCCCCTCATTCTTAGATCATGATACTGGTATGAGCCACAACTGGGAAGACTTAGCTAGCTGTTTTGGTATATTGTTTTGTATTTTGTAACTGCAACATGCAACTGGTTGCATCTTCGTAATGGTATCTTTCAGAAAGCAAAAGCAGGCCTAATGAGTGGGGGGTTTGGGGGATGTACAGCCTTGGGGGTAAATGAGGGAGCTGGGGATAATACAGGGTGGCAGGCAAGATATGAGATTGTTCCCAGGGCCTGACTTGGCTGTTGATATCTCTATGTATATTGTAATGTAATTTGTTGTATTTATTCACCACAAATGTAACTGACTTCTCAAGTCTGCTGTGCTTTCAGGGTAGACATTACTTTTTTGTTAGACTTACTGTGCATATAAAACTTGTAGGTGAATTACTCATGACCATTAACTTGTCAGAAGTATTGCCAGTGTGTAGCACCTTGTGGACTCTCTATGGTAGCTGTACAAATGTTTCAAAGGCTAGGTCACACACTGTTCGAGGGAGCTTCCCTGGTACATAGCACACCGTCCATCCCTTCCCTACTGTACACTGCACGCATGTTACATGACATGGACGTTAAATGGATGTGTGCCGAGAAATTGGCTTCGGTCAGCTTGCGAGTCTATAAGCCTTCATGGCTTCTTTCGCGAGTTCCTGCTTGCGGGAAGATCACATATACATACATACATACATACATA
>KN888591.1:18460-35193 GCA_000934455.1 Apostichopus parvimensis | reverse complement strand
TAACTTGGATAGAATGGGATGATGTCCCTGTAACTTGGAAAGAATGGGATGATGTCCCTGTAACTTGGATAGAATGGGATTATATCCCAGGAATAATATGATTAATATGCTCTCATCTAGTAATTATATGATTTACATTCTCTCATTCAGTGTACTACTGTAATCATGAAGTAAAGTAGGAGTAATATTCAAGTAAAGAACAATATTGCAGTGTCATTGGTTGTGAGACTGGGACAAAGTTGAGTAAACAACTCACAAGTCTAGTGTTTGAATGTTATCTCTGGATATGCTACTAGGGGTTGGTTATCTGTTACAGACCTATAGAAAACATTAATATTGATGAACCCATGTCTGAGAACTACTATTTAGAAGGAAAAAATATAACTACCCAGAAATTAACAACAAAAATAGCACTTCCCCTTTTCCCTCGGAAATGTTGCATTATTTTGAGTGTCAAATTAACATTAACTGCCACCAAACCCTAACAATTACGCTGTCAGGTAACACAGAAAGGAAAGACACTTGAATACACTTGGAAAACCTGTGTTTATTGAGCCCAATTCCATAGATAAAAAACTAATTTTTTCATGTCTTCCTAAAAACATGTGAATATATATGGAAACCAGTGGGTTTTACACATGTAAAAAAGTTTGAAAATATGTTTTTGTACCTGAGAAACTAATTCATAAATAATTCAATACACAGACAACATGGAGAATTCTGTGTCACAGAAAACTCTGCTAGTTCACACAATATCACAAATAGGATTTCTTGCCACAGGTTGTCATAGATTCTGTTAGCAACCTATGTTTCCACTCCTTTCACATTGTAAAACCTGTGGTAATGTGTCACAAAGGTTGAAAACTGGCAAATGTGTGTCATAATCACACTTTTGCACAGATACCTCCCTTGAATTTTCAGGGATTTAAGCACAGGTTCCCACATATGAATTTGGTACCTACCTGTACGGCACATGTTTTTTGGAAGTGTATAGTGTTTATTTAAAAGGAAGCATAATAAATAGGCACAGAGCAATATTTTTGTCCCCTCCCCAGGGTATCATTGAGCAATTCAATTTGCTCAGCAATTTAGAGGTTTCTAGAGTTTGTTTAGCAAAACCCTATCTTCTGCATGCATGTCATGGTTTAGTCGCTTACTGTAGGATACCAGATAATATCATTTTCCTCGTAAACGTTCTTCATTATTTCTTGCTGATGGATGTCATTACATTTCCAGTACCTTTCTGTGTTAATTTTGAGTGTTTTATGCCCTCTGTTTGGCACAGGTAGCTTACTCTCTCCTACTCCTGTTGTCCGGTCAACTGTGGGTCAGACCCCACACAGGATCTCAGAGAACCAACCAGCACCCCCTAATCGGAGGTCGATCTCAGAAGACACTCCAGTCATATATTTGCCAGCTGGTGTGAGAGCCGCCCTCTCATTCTTAGATCATGATGGTGCTGGTATTAGCCACAACTGGGAAGACTTAGCTAACTGTTTTGGTATATTGTTTTGTATTTTGTAACTGCAACATGCAACTGGTTGCATCTTCGTAATGGTATCTTTCAGAAAGCAGGCCTGATGAGTAGGGGTTTGGGGGTAAAGCCTTGGGGGTAAATGAGGGAGCTGGGGATAATACAGGGTGGCAGGCAAGATATGAGATATAGAATAATGATATTTCATATACATAATATACGTAACGTAAACTGAAAGTCACTAAAAATGGGCATGACGAGATGATTGTTCCCAGGGCCTGACTTGGCTGTTGATATCTCTATGTATATTGTAATGTAATTTGTTGTGTTTATTCACCACAAATGTAACTGACTTCTCAAGTCTGCTATGCTTTCAGGGTAGACATTACTCTTGTGTTATACTTACTGTGCATATAAAACTTGTGACCATTAACTTGTCAGAAGTATTGCCAGTGTGTAGCATCTTGTGGACTCTCTGATGGTAGCTGTAGAAATGTTTCAAAGGCTAGGTCACACACTGTTCTAGGGAGCTCCCCTGGTACATAGCACACCGTCCATCTCTTCCGTACTGTACACTGCACACATGTTACATTAGTCACCCAAAACACACCAGTGACACAGCTAGCCCATGTTTGCAAGCTCTAGAAACTGCTTCATAATGTCGGTTAAAGGGCAAAAAGTGACACATGTCTTAAATGCAGTAGCATCTTTGTTTGGACAAGTAGAAGTACTTCTTTGATGTCACATGAAACATTGTGAGCACTACCTCCTTGATACAACCTTGTAAGGGATGTAAGATGTAGTTAGAAATGCAACCAGTTGCTTCAATTCATCTTGCTAACCTACATATAAGCCTCTAGGCTACCTCATAGGATTATAAAGCTGGAATAAAAAGGCATTTTATTTTTCTTTCAAGCGCAGTTAATCATAGTATTAAGACCCTCAAACACCCAATAAATGAATAGGGACCAATGGGCAAAATACCAAATTAAGGGAAGCTTAGAAGACTCCCTATTTCACTTAAACTAGGAGAGAATCCATTAGCTGTATTGATTCCAAACTGGATTCTATTTTTGACTCCAGCTTTCTGAACTGTGTAAGCAGTAATTGCACCTGTGCAGTAATGGAAAATAATTTAGTAAATTATATGGAATATTTATGTCTGTGGAGAGACAATATGGATTCTGAGTTTGGTGAAGATGACAACAAAACCTATTTGTTACACTCTTAATCCTTGGTTTATTCTCAACAGGTATGACTTGGGAAGAAAGGAATTGCCTTGAAACTGTGGACAATCCTTCTGCTCGCGTGGTTGAAATGTGGTATCAGAAAAACCCTTCCCAAGCCAACCTTGGAAACTTAATTTCGAGACTTTGTAGTATTGAAAGGCTTGACGTGGTCTCAAAAATTAAGGAGGTGGTAAGATGGAGGAGGGTAAGTGCCAAAACCTTTTTAACTATTTCATGTTTGCTCTCTCATTTTGAGAAACCCATTTTAAAGGCCATGTGATAGTTTTGTGTTTCCACATAGCTGGCTCTGGTACTGTCAGTAAAGACTACTTTCTTATTTATTTCCGAACCCTACCCCCCCCCCCCCCCCTACGACAAAATGAATCTATGCAATGATGATGTCATGTGTGATATGTGCGTATGTCATACCCTTATAACACTCTTTAACTCAAGAATAGTTTGTGATGGATGAATTCATACTTGGTGTGTAGACTCATCATTTCTGTGAAGGTCTGAGGTTAACAGATGGCAAAGTTGAAGCTTTGCTGATCATGTGAATTTCGCCAGGGTCAAATATTGTATTCTGTGTTACATTACGTATTCTCATATGAAATATGGCCAGGCATCACAAAGCCATTTGACTTTCACTTTCTGGTAATAAACATTTTTACCTTTGCTGTCATGGCGCATTGTCATGTCCTGAGGATATTACTGTCTAGGATAGGATTGACTTTCAAATGGTACCCTAAGATAGTGAGGAAGTTCTCGTCCTTGTTAGAGCAGTAAAGTTGCACATGCAAATTTCTGCAGGTCTACGGTTTCAGCAAGTGGAGGATTTACTAATGAATTAGTCAAATGGCTTATAAAGTAGAGATTACTTTCAGATCAAGGCTGACCGTGGGACTTTAGTCTGCCAGTTGAAGACGACTCTATATCTTGTTGCAATACCACTCTTCTAAACTTCTTCAGTCAGGTAACCAGGCTTTAGGAGAAGTTACAAAAAGTACAGAAAGTTGTTTCCCTGCTAGTTTACGAATGCTTCATTGAGGGTTGCACGTACATACCAATGACAAATGTAAAGCGTCAACTATACGAAAGAGTTGTCTAACAGCTTTAATAGGGTTGGCCATGTGTAAAATAAATGCTGCAGCAGCTGCAAGATTCCTGCAGCAGGGCTGAATCAATACCATGAATCAATGGGCCGACCAGCAGTGGCTAATGTGTGAAACTGTGAAGCACAAAAGATTATGTCCCACACAACCTGCCTTCATTGATGGTACCCCCCACCCCTCAGTAGCAAACATTGGATAAGTGCATTTGTAGTGATTTTACTGTACTTTATAAGAATTTGGTTTTTATTGATAACAAAACTTCGTAGCGACTTAGCAATTGGTATTGAGAAACTGTTGACGACGTTGAGCTTCTCTATAGATGTGAAAATTATTATGAACAATTGAGCTAAATAAATATGTTTTATGTTTAGAATACACAAGAGGATGGTGCTGGCTCAAATCGGCAGTTAGGATCCCAACAAGAACAAGAAAATTTCTTTCAGAGCATTGAGAAACATCATCACTATGAAAACAATTTGAAAGGAGATCAAAGGCAGGAACTTGACCTGAAAGATGTGAGTTACTGTCGGATATTATTTGTTGGTTAAAATTGACTTGAAAGGACATCACAGAAACCGGATAAGAAATATGTGATTTACTGTTAGCTCTTCGGGAAGGGTTCATTCCGTCATCTGTGTTGTGCAATGTTGATAGCTTTACATTCAGTTAGCATTTACAGTATTGTTTTGAGTTGTACAGATAATTTCCCTGTTCAAACAATAACTGATACAATGTTAATTTTTGTCGTAGGGAAAAAAAGGGTTAAACCTACTCCTTCTAAAGGATATTAGTGAGTTTGCTGCACGGAGATTAGATTAGATAGCCTTTTCGGAAATGTGTCTATTACTTAGTAGTTAGCTCAATGTAAAGAAACATTTTAATTTACCATGGCGTGCAGTTGGGTGGGTGTGGGGGGGGAGGGGAGGTTCCTCCTGGCATCTAGCAGTGGAGGGGTACCTTTTTTTTTATCTATGTTGTGCTTTGTTGATAATGTTTTGTTGGTAGCTTAACTTTCTTCAGTAAATATTTGAAGTTTAAGTTGCCTCTATTCATGTTGACAAAATGCCATCATTGCTACAATGCTATCTCTTTTGGATATGTCAATGATTAACTAGTAATTTCATTTTGGAATCACAGCAAAGTGATGCATTGCAGAAGTGGAATAGTTCAACTAGGACATCCCCAGGTACACATTTTAACAGTGATGGAATGAAGACAGTTAATAAGCAACCAATGCCTGTCCAGGGCCATCCACCTCAACAGTCCCATAGACCACCTGACAACAGAATGAAAGATCCCAGCAGAGATCTGACGAAGGAACCTCTAAGAGCAACATCCCGTGAGGGTCATGCAAGAAAGGAAGAGAAAAACCAACAGAGGTCAATGGGCAACTATGAGACAAAAGCATCATATCCATCAGTTAATATGCCTGGTATGGAAACATCATTAAACAATTCTACTGCTAAACCTCATAGTACCTGCGAATATGGCTCAGAACCACAGCAGAACAACAGAAGTCTGGTGCAGCAGGAAGAACCAACTGCTGCACCAAAGCTGGTGATGGCAGGTAACATTGGTCACTCACCTCGGCAAGCTAACAGAAACCACACTGAACATGATGCAGGCACTGTAAAATTTGATAAATCAGAGAAAACTCCACAAGGACCACAGTCTGTAAGTTCACCGCCAAGCCCTGTTGCACCAAAATCACAGCCTCTGCGAGGCCAGAAGAGTACTACCAGCTCCTCAGAAACAGGTGTGGAGAATGTATCACCCGGTCGTACACCAAGTGCAGCTCCAAAGAGGCTGAATGCTGAAGCTGCTGACAATACAAGACGCAGACCACCATCAGGAAACTTACCAGTCAGCCGTGTCACACCACCATCATCGCCTGTGAAAGAGCTGAAGCACAATATAAGGTCCTCCGAAACATGTACAGACAATGTATCACCTCCTCGTCTTACACCAAAGTCAACTCCAGAGAAAGGAAGTGATGTCTCTACCAAGAAGGAGAACTACGTTCAGTTGGGAAGCAGCAACAACGGTTTCTCAGATACTAATGACTTAGGCAGTGGATGTGAAAGTTCCAAAATCAAGGTGGAGGGTGATATTAGCAGTAGTTCCCCAAAAAGCCTGGCTAGTGAGCTTGAAGCCAGTCAACCTCAGTCTACAACAGCGAATCCAAGAAACGAGGCCACATCCATGACAGGGATCCCTGAAAATCAAACCAGAGATGTAAGAGATGTAAGAGGGAAAGAGGAACATGCAGAAAATATTAGTCAAAGTGAGACAACTGATCACAACAGACAGCAAACCACAACGATATTGGTGGAAGAGGTTGAGAAAGCTAACAGTCTGGTCAAAAATTCAAGAGATGATAAAATGGTAGAAACGCCCGGCGTTGGGTTACAAGGTGAACATTTTGTTAGAGGTCGAGAAGAAGAGAAGGTAACTTCAGGAATATCTGAAATGCAAACAAAAGACAAATTAAAATCTGAAGAGCCTGATGATATTTCTTCTTGCAGTGCAAGGGATATCAAAAGGGGCGGAGATATAACTACTTTCAACCAAGTAGGACACTTAGATAATCATGCGAGTAACACTCCAAGTCACGAAGAGGGAGATTTCAAAATACATCCATTAACATCACAGGAAGCAGGTCCCAGGAAAGAGACCGATTATGGTCCCAACATTGATGGCTCCAACAAAACGGTCATGGAGAGGAATAAAAGGAAGGGGATACCCCAGACAACTGCAGATAGCGGTGCAGAAGTTCTACAAACGAATGATAATAATGCAAATGAAACCAAGGAGGTGGTTGGCGGAGTTGAATCAGAACCACAACAGGCCACTTCTTCAGATTGTGGTCCTCAGCGTCTTAGAAGTCATGATGCAAGTGGGGATTTGTTGCCGATAATGTCAGATTCCATATTTAAAATGGGATTTTCAGCTTTAGACATGTCTATAGGGAATGGCTTAGCAAATCAGGAAGCAGGTCCCAGGAAAGAGACAGATTATGGTCCCAACATTGATGGCTCCAACAAAACGGTCATGGAGAGGAATAAAAGTAAGGGGATACCCCAGACAACTGCAGATAGCGGTGCAGAAGTTCTGCAAACGAATGATAATAATGTAAATGAAACCCAGGACGTGGTTGGCAGAGTTGAATCAGAACCACAACAGGCCACTTCTTCAGATTGTGGTCCTCAGCCTCTTAGAAGTAGTGATGCAAGTGGGATTTGGCTGCCTATGTCAGATGTCATAATTAAAGTGGGATTTTCAGCTTTAGACATGTTTATAGGGAATGGCTTAGCAAATCAGTGGATTTAAAAACCCTGATTGTTGACCAAAGAAAACTCTTTCATTTCGCCAACATCGTATTTTGATTATTTAATACATCTCTTTCTAAAACCAATACAGTCAACTCAGAGTTTGATACAATCAATAGGCTTGTGCTTACATGCACGCTTACAATGTATATAGAAGGCATTATTTCTGTCAAGTCAGTTAGCTCTTCGCTGATAGAGTTAAAAAGAAGGAGTGAAATAAAAAGACTTAAGGGTAAGAGTTTAGGCAGAATTTAGTCTGGATATATAATAGTCAAAGAAAGGAGAAAAACAATTGTGCTTGTAATGTTTCTCTAGCTATTCTGGTGTTCGAGATATTTACCTTTAAATGTTGATAAGTACCTGGAATGCCCCTTTAAGGTTAAACTGATGACAAATATAAATGTTAAGCCATGGTTTTATAAAAACCTAATAACTGAAACCAAAATATGCTTTTTCAACTTCATATTAGCAACAGAACACCTTCTGTAGGACATTCAACACCATTGTTCTGGGCAAATTTGTAGTTTGATATTTTAGATTCAGCATTTGCAATACTCATCTCCACTACAGAAAATAACCATTTAAATCAACAAAGACAAAAAAAACCATTGAAGCAAGTGATGCTCAATGATGTCATTTAGACTTGATCAAGTCTCCAGCCTTATATGTGAAGAGGAGCCTTATGTGTGAAGAAACACTTAACTATGTCCCAAATGGAATAAGAATTTCTTAGCTGTTTAGGGGAAAGGAAGTTGTAACATGACAGTTATTTCTAGATGGTTGGGGTTGCTTCTTGTTCAATTGATGAACCTCACCTGTTTAAAGGGTCATTCCTCAAACAATGAAAAGAGTTACAGAAATACTTCCTGAACTGATGGCAGCGGCTTGTACAGTAAATGGTCCAGAACATATCAAAATTAATTCGGACCGGCAGTCATCCTTTAAAAAGGCCATATTGCAGTGGCAGGAACTCGGTATTCCCAAACTGTCAACGTAAGTAATTGTTAACCATCTTGTGAAAATAACATCCCTGTTGTAGAAAGATTTGTTGTTAACTTTTCTTTTTTTGTCTTTTCATATCAGAGATCAATTCTGCTGAATTAATCAAATGATAATTTGGTTATAATTCTGAAATATGTCTATATATATATTTATATTAATTGTCCACATTTAATGTGTCTAGAAAGAGAAAACTAGTTATTTTACATTCAAAGAGAGATAGCAATATTATAAAAGCTACTTCTGCAAAAAGTCTGTGTTGCTGAATATATAGCAAGTTTAATAGAGGATACAAATTTTTGTTCCTCGCAGGATATTTTCAAGTCGCCTTTGGAAAAGATCCAGTAATTTCTGACGATCTACTTTGATTTTTATGCTCAGTTTGAAGTAGCAAGATTAAAGTAAAAGGTTGTATAACTGTGGTTCAGTTCAAGATATCTGTTCTAAGATTAAAAAAAAATTGATATTATATCCTCATTTGTTTAAGAATTCATACTGTCCTTTTTGTGGCTATTTCATTATACATATTTCCGTTTTCAATTTTTTTTCCGTTACTTTCCTCTACACTATCACTGTCTAGTTCTGGTTCAGATTCCATATTTATCCAACCTGCAGTACATTAATGGCACCCCTTCCTTAGGTTAGGCATGAATATTTGTGTGGTCATTTCATTTATCTCTCCATATTTACAGAGCAGACTACTCATAATCTAACTAACCAAGAAAAACTGGCTTTCTAGGTATCAAATCTGCATCGGTAGTTTCCCATACTTACGACTATTCCCTATGTTATACCAAGACACTACCATCTCCATAGGTCATTAAATGAAAGCAATGTGTATTTAAACAAGACCGGCTTGCTTCAGTGTCGTAGAAAGAAAGCAATTTATGTAGAGTTGTTGAGAAAGTTTAGAGTGAAATTATGGAGAACTCTGTCTGAATGCTGTATCACACCAGAAGTGAATACTGTGATGTTTGAAGATTTGAGCATATATTATCCATCACTCTTATCAGCAGCAAAGAACATCCAGTTGGGGGTGGGGAATGGGGATTGACTCATTTCACCTATAGTAACGTATCAACGTAGTAACGTACCAAATATTTGTAACAAATGCATGGTAAACGAAAATAACAAAGATAACAGAACATTCTCTATCTTCTTGTGTTTCTATTTCTCTTCTGTTCAATTGACATTTTGGTAAAATTAAAATTTGACAAGATGGCCTTTTACAGATACTATATCTCTGGACTAAAAGCTACAGACATATAAAAAACTACTAAGTATCAAATTTATCAATGTCTTGTTATTTAGAAGAACACTGCCTTCAGCTTTTGAAGTTGGAAATCGTAATGTTATTGCTTAAAGCAAAGCAGATTAACCGGTGTACACTTACTACTGACAAGGAGTCATGAACTCTATATATATACTGTATGTCAAGACTCAATTGATGTATTCAATACAAGTGTTGAATAGAAGACACTGGGTTAGGGGAATATTTTCTAATGACCATTTACGGGGGGCATGATTACCACAGGTTGTTCTCTGAAAGTAATTGTAGAAAGGCTTTGTGGCACAAAATGTCCTCCCCGATTTGCCAATGACCAAGAAAAAAAACACCTTCACAGTAGACTGCCTTCAAAGATGTAAACAATTTTATTGGGTGTCAGAATTCAGAAACAGATCATGATTTCACATTAAAATCTGTCCAAACTATACCATGTTTGGAAATCAACAACACATTTTCAGATCTGGAAGCTTCTTTAAATTACTGTAGATAATACATACAATAAGATAGATACATTGAAAATCTTGGAATTATGGATTGTCCTGATCAGATATCAAACTATTAACAATTGTAATGCATAATACTGCAAAGTGCCCATGCTGTAAGTTAAAACACAACTACAGTCAAATACTAAATAACAGCACAAATGCAGAAATGGTTTATGCCTGATAACTATAGACCAAGGACTGTCATAGAACTTTCGTACTGCCCATTACAAAAGCAAACTCAAGTACAGAATGACTTGATTACCCAGGCGACCCCCGAACTTGAAATATCAGCATAATCCAATTCTCGTCACAGTTCTTCAAGGCCTAGAGATTCTGCCCTCTAGATGGGGGACTACTTACAATAACTAACTTCCTTATTCATTACATTAATTACATGAGTCATCCTTACCAGTTAATGAAAATTAAATCCACACAGATTCTTGCATGTAAATTAGGCTGCTTTAACAGTGCTGTAAGGCTGGGGCAAAGTGTTTGTACCTGATTTAGAAAGAAACCATCTTTAATCTCTCAAAAGTGTTGAATGCCTGGGCAACATGTTCGTACAGTACCTGATTTCAATGAACACTTTTTTTTTTATCTGACATTTATGCAACAACTACAGAGGTCTGTGTTGTGTGGCTTGACAAATGGGCAACCCTTGACTTCAAACGGAACAATTTTAAATGTTCTTACATGACACTAATGCAATATCTTAAATACTGCTGTTGCAGCGCTGAGGCCTTGTATGGTGTGCGTCTGGGAGATGTAGTGTTGTTAATGGAAGTGAACCTGCTTTCACTGTTACTCGAACCAGCGTTACTAGCAGGCTATTAGCTGTTCTTGTCACTACTAGTGTCTGTGTTGTTTGCATCTGTAGTCCTTTGTTCTTGGAGCTCATCTTTCCTTTTAGTCTTCCAAAAAGGCAAATTCAGCCCTTCCCGGTTTCTTGCAATCTCAATAGCAAGAAACTGAATTTTGGTGACTGAAGAAAGAAAGTAAGAGAAATAAAATAACAAATGTGCATTACGTCATTGTGATATATTTAAATATATATTAAATTACTGAACACACCATATTACAAGTGACATCTTTGCCCAATGAGTGCATGTGATGTGATTAATGGAGACATACAAGTTCAATAGGTGATTCACATGGAGCAAGGGAGGATGACTTTCACTTTTTGGTTTTATCACTTTGAAAGACCATTTCAAATGTGCAATAAATGGATTGTTTTGAGGTGAATAGTGTACCACACTCCAGCCTACCAGTGCCCCCATTACATAAGACTCGTTATAGGTGCTTGTTTCATTGTTCTTAATGTCACCACATTTATCCAACTGATGACAATATTAGGTCTGTCATGGCTCTCATTTCCCATAAACGGTGCAACCAACCATTTAATAAATTTAAAAAGAAGTTTATTATGCAGGCAAGCTGGGTAGATTCCTTATCCTTTAATATAAAAACTTCAAATGCATTGCACAATTTTTGACCTGAAATTATCTATTAACTTTTTTTTCCTTTTCTTCATTTTCTCTGAATGAATTTTCATTACTTTTACATATATGAGATGGATGTGGGTTGTTAAACCGAACTCTTTCGAGCAGATGGAAAACCTTGCTAGAAAATCATGTTTAGAAATTCTGAACATTGGTATATTCGTAAGAAAGATGGCAGTGAACCCAGCAAGTGTCATGGGGAGGAGGGAACAGTGACAGAATGTTACCAGTTTAGCGGCTGGGGTAGATTGAAGTGCATTTTATAGGAGACGGGTAAGAGAGGAATGCTGTATATCGAAATTTTCTTCTAATCTTTATCAATGCGATGCAGACGAGATGGATATATCTTCTTTTGTATTGCACACCCTGGGTCAAGGCTCACCTAAAATAGTGTTCTCTTCTGAGTACTCTTTCTTGCAGTCTAACCTGATGAGTAACCCTTGATTGAAGTCCTGTATTTCTTCTTTATAACGATTGCAAAATGTCCGCCATTTCTGAAAAAGAATAAGAGATAATATGTAATACTTAATCATAATAATAATAGTAGCACTACGTTGGTAAGGTTGAAGTTACAGTACTCTTGTACAGTTACAGTACAACAAATAAATGACACCCACACTAAAAAGAAGTCTATTTGAAACATGTTACTGTATTTCACACAACGTACATTGCATAGATTCTGTGCTTGAACATGAAATAAGGACATGAACAGTTGATTAAAACAGGGATATATTAGAGCTTCATTTGGCTAGATATATACAGTTACTGAAAACAATTGGTGAAAGTTTTATCTTATATACTAAACAAACTAATTAAAATTTGAGAAATAGGACAATCACGACAAAACTTTGAACTGTACGTTTTAAAAAAATTTTCATTTATAGGGCTGCTTTATTTATTCGGGGTGTTGTTCCACAAAACCTACTTTAATTCCTTGATTAACTTTAGATTTATTATTTGTACATACAGTACATGCTATTTTAAGCTATAAAACATCCTAACTGTTTGTCATATCTTATTTATAAATATGTACTTTCATGTAATTTATACTGGATTTTTAATAAACTTGAAACTTGTTGGTTACAGAGGATAGGACTGGAAGTTACTCCATCCTCTTGTTGACACACACTCTACCAAGAAACAGAGGCAGGGCTACTGAGAAATTGACACTATGACATCATCAATGACATCACACTGAAGGTTACTTTCTTGGTAGAGATCTGTGTAGAGATATAATATATGCACAGAGAGGTGTAGGGTTTTTGTTGTAGAGAGTTTTATGCTGTGGAAGTCAAAGTGTAAATGATCCAACGAGACTTAGAAGATGGGGAAGTATATTATTACGTTTATGGCTTGTAAACAGATATTGTTAGTAATATTTCTGGGAAGTGTGATATAGGAGGACTTCCTATCTAGGCTACCAACTAAGAGATTGTATAGGTGAACTTGTGGGGTAAGGGGAAGGGGCAGATAATGATAAAATGCTATCTGT
Organism: Apostichopus parvimensis; assembly: GCA_000934455.1. Taxonomy (NCBI): domain Eukaryota; kingdom Metazoa; phylum Echinodermata; class Holothuroidea; order Aspidochirotida; family Stichopodidae; genus Apostichopus; species Apostichopus parvimensis. The sequence goes on along the minus strand of KN888591.1, from coordinate 22,286 downwards.
TATAATACTATTAAGTCAAAGTTTTACACTATAGTACATGAACATGGAATATCCAGATGGGTTTTTTTTTCTTTCTAAACCAACAACCTCTGACCCTGACAAATCCAGAAAATTAAGTTTATACTGGAACAGTAAAAACCTGCATCCATAAATAAACATAATGGAAAAGAGAGTCTAGGATTTGATCCTAGCATGGCATTCCCTGCCATCCTCTCCTCTCTCGAGGGAGAGAATTAATTGAAGGGGATATCAGCTGTGCATCACACAAACTGCTACAGTCTTTCAACTTCCTTACCACTTTAGCAGATGGTTTCTTCAAGTGGTCTTCTTTGACAAGACTTATTTCAAAATTTGGGAAGTCTTTGCAGAAATCTTCCAGGATGAGGTCATCCCTGTCACTTAGTTTCAAGATTCTTGAATCAACAGAAGATATGAGCTGCAAGAGAATTGAGTATGGAACATCAACAGGTTTCTGAATGCACAGCAGACAGCAAGTAGCTTACAGCAAATCTTACCTTAATGGGTAGCCTCATCATCTCCCCACCAATCCCCCCCCCCCCCCCCCCATCCCCTACATAAAAAGAAGACAGTCATCCTTGGAGCTCAGACAAGTATTAAATTCAAATTTTAATTTAAGAGTAAGAGGTTTGCAGAAAATTACATATTATATGACCTTCTATACATCCCTACCAAAAATCGGTCAAAGTAAGAATACATACATTTGGTTCATTACATATAGCTCAGACATATACAGAAGTAACACTATTTATTTTGGTGCTTTATAGGAATATTTTATGTGCCTCACTACCCTGCAAAACTACAGTGTACGATAGTTTTTTTACATAAAATTGATGAAACACTCACATTCATGTAGGTTTCACAATGATGCATAGTCTGTACTGCCCACATACTTTCCACACTAGCCTGTCAAGAGAAATACCGCATGGCATAGAAGACAAAGAGTTCCAGAGTTAGTATTAAATACATCTTTAAGCTTGCAAATTAGTTCAATATGAACATGTTGAATGATAGAAGGGTTACCACCGTTACTGCCTTATAATATAAAGCTGTGTATTTTGCAATGGGCTGTTACTTTGTTTCACTCTGAAACAGTCTCTGATCATATAAAATTACAATTTAAAATATTTAGCTGAGCAACCCTCACTCCTACCAGGTGTGATCTATGTGGTTAAGGCCATGTGGCTACTCCTAATTAATAAACAAGTTATTGCATTTGGTACACCACCAATACAAATAATCTTGTACTTGCCTCACCTGTAGATTTATTGTAACACTTTATTTTCTTAATATTGACAAACATTTCACAGTGTTTGCTGCTATTTCAGTTGACATACTAACGCAGCAGATTACCGTACTTTGCTTAATAGCCAAGGAGTGGAACTACATTACAGGGAATTCAATTCAGACTGCAATCTTACAACTCAATATGCCATCAAAATCTTCCAGTTTGCCTCTTTCCGGCAAACTCCATTGCAGTACCTGGTACAATCCTTTTTTGTATCATAATCATCTGGAAATATAATATGGCAGCAATTGCTGTAGAAAGTGCATAGCATTAATCATGGATGCCTTGTAATTCTGTAAGATGCTTGTTCAAAAAGGAAGGTTTGATAAAATAGGCAGTTTCATATATGATCATCCATGATGACCATTGGCAGAGCTTCAAAAGCCCCTATGGCACAGTTGATTCACTGTCCAAACCATATGGGATTAAAAAACTTATAAGTTCAACGACTGAACCAGATGCCATTTAATAATGGAATGTCATTAATTATGTCTAAATTTAATGAAGAATATAACTATAAGAATATCTAAATTGTTAAGTATTGAAAGAAGAAACAAAGTCACAACCAACTTACATCATTGTTATAGTTTTCTGCATCATACATTTTGTACTCTCTTGAATCTGTAAGTATAGGAGCAACATAACAAAGTTACAAATTACCATGGTAACACATATACAGTACATGTAATAACAGGGATGAGCCTGGGGTAAAAAAAAAATCCCAGAACTTTGCAAAAATTGCTGTATAGGCTCCAGTTTGCGTATGCTACAGTGTGTTATGATAATAGTTTTTGTCCCCGAGGTAGAAAAGAAATCACAAATGTTCCGCAAATTGGCGGAAAAAGCTCATGCCTGTAATAAGTTTGCCACTTCATCCCTTTATCACCCATATTTACTTTTCTGCTGGTCTAAACATTGTTCAAAGAAAGATTACTGTATGTAGAATCAAAAGCCTTGAAATCCTAACATCACTAAGTTAACTAGATGTCACTCTGACAAAACCATGGACACTTCTGGTTGTGGGAGAGCAACTTAGTTAGGCTTATCTCAACTATTTCAATTCCTGTACAAAATAGGATACACACATGGCTAGTACTCATACTGCCACTGGCATAATTAATACTGTTATTTACAACTTTAGACATTCATGACTGAGTGAAACACTGGTTAAAATTCATTATTTCACATTGACAATGAAAAAAGCAACATAATACAAATTAATCGGTATATCACTTTCTTTTTGACGGTAAGTAAAAGCTGACAGTTCAAATTAAAAGTAATGATTCACTCCATCATACTGGTACTACTGCCACTGTTCGAAAGAAGTGTAGCAAAGGCTTCATAAATGACGCACCTTCAAATATAACTAGCAATGATACAGCAGGCAACCTAAACTTTGTATGTGCTGATCAAATTGTGTTTTTTTATTAAGCTATTAACACCCTCCCCCCCATACCATTGGTTATCAGACACTAGTGTACAGTCAATACATGCAGCTAAGGTCAATACCCACTACACAGTGTACATAGCAGCGATCTCAGGTCTAGATAAAAGATAACAATGTATCATGTTTCATTACTGTCTGCATTTTGTAGCGAAAAGAATAAAGCTTCACTTGCAAGCAACGGAAAATTAACTTTTCAGGGGCAGCGCCGTTTGGGGTGAGTCTTCAATGACTTTAACTTTATGGCTTAACATGATATCACTCCTCTCTGGGACCTGACCTGTCTGGCCTTAGACTGGCTCAGAGCATAGCGAACAGCATCCAGAGTCAATGAATGTATACTTAACTTTAGCTTATCATAGAATGTTAATTTCGGGGTATGAAAGAACTTGACACGGTAGACATTTTGTGGTCAAAGTAACTATGCTCAATTGTAGTACATTGCGTATGCACAGAACAATAAATATTTTGAGATCATTACCTTTCTGAGGCGCTACACATATGAAAACTGCAACAGTTGAATGATTTGCAGTTTTCCTTTATAGACATCGTTAATGAAATCCTTAAGTGCGTCAATTATGAGGCCACCATGCTACTGCTAAGCCCTAATGAAGTAGTCCGACTCCTAGCATAGGCCTAATGATTCACACATTACTCAGCTGAGTAGGCCTACGGTGTTAATACTCCTCGAGTCCTACTACTATACGCTACTAGTAGTAGTAGCAGTACTAGTTTCACGACTGGCGAAATAGACTATTAATTTGAACGAACTGACTTCCTGGGTATAACACGCCAAGACTAGTTTCTGAACTTTACAGAAAATGTTCTTAATACTACGTAAAACAAACTCTTAAAGATTATTATAAGAATTTGTAAGAAGAAAACCGTACAAATTAGTCTGGATGTCGATTGTTCTAGAAGTCACATGTATACCTTAACTCTGATTATGACATCGGCGTATTCGCGATTCTACGCATACACGACATACACGACGCATACAATGACAGTCACAACGAGTTTATTAAACTCGTTGGACACCAACCTGAAGCTATCCCAGGATTCATGACAGGATTCAT
>KN888589.1:23697-37528 GCA_000934455.1 Apostichopus parvimensis | reverse complement strand
TTCTTCTCTGTAGGTGAATCTATCGTATTATCTTACGTATTGTTCATTTTCTTGCACACGTTTGTATTTCTGGCATTATAGTGTTGTGGAGGAACTACGGTTACAGTCTGAATCTTCAATCTGGTGCTTGGAAGGTATGTTTTCTTTGTCTTTATTTCCACGTGTACTTTGATGTGCGTGAATCAATTTGATATATTAAAAAAAATGAATACTTGATCGAAGTTTTTAACACCACCTTGTCAAGCATAATGTAACTGGTGGAATGTCAAATATTTTAATTTGTAATTATGATGGACTGTTGATTACATTAAGCAACAATATCTATTGTTTTATATGCAATGTGAACATTTCTAAGCTTTATAAATGATTATGTAAATGATACATACGATACCAAACTCATATTTTAAAAGATATTGACATATGCCGCATTACAAGCATTTTATACGAACACAAAGAACGATAGATACGTACCATTTCAGTAAACAATATCGTTAACATTAACAAGCCACAACGTGACAATTGCCATACGCAGCATTTGACATTGACAATTTAATATGTAGAATGATCCAACAATAGCAGAAATCTGAGATGTATGTGCTGCTATGATTAATTTTACAGACACTAAGACAGTAACGTGCTTGTATACGTTAATATTATTTCAATCGGGTAAACAATACATATAAATCAGTCTAAACTTGCGTACGTGTAATGTCCACTTTAAAAGTTTGCACTTTGAAAATGTGATCAGTCTTTACAGAAGAAACGAAGTCAGATTGCTTTCATTATCATTCATATAAGAATGTATTTTATGACGAATGAATCAAGGACATACCATAAATTCCCTTCTGGCTACACATTGCCGTACTAAATCAAACAATATGCAGCATATTTAGGAGCCAGACCCAGATATGCCAATACCCGAGTGTTCAATATTGGTATTACATTTGGAACAGTATCTTAGCTTGATCAATTACAGTCGTAAGTAACACCGACAGGTTTGTAACATTTGATGATCAAACAAACTAAGCTACTTAAACTGCTGAATGCTGCGCTCGTCCAATTCAAATATACAGAGAAAAGAATGCAAAAGTATCCCCACCCCGCTCGTACCGTCTAGCTATGGAAAAACATAGCGTTTTCTTTTCTGCTTTCGAGGATACAGGTGTGTTACAGTTGCCGACATTCAATCATGTGAATTGTAATCTGATGAGCTGTATTAAACAAAGAAAGCCAGTGTAGATAATAAAGTTAATGACCAATTAATTTTGGAAAGGCTGTAATTCTTAAACCTCTTGTAGTTTAACACACATTTATCCATTACCGTATAAACAGAAAAGAACATCATATTACAATGTAACAGCAGTTTTTATAAGGTGTACCACGTATTGCAGAAACAGCGGGAATTACATGAAGCACGGTCATATAAACGTCGGTAGGGAATGGTTATTTAGCTGTGGGATAAAATATGTAGTATTTTTTTAAAATTTTGTTTACTAGTTTTGTGTAGATTTAGATGCCGTTTTACTACTTCAACAATACAGTTCATTGAGCTGGTTACCGATTGTAACTTTCAAAGTTTATTTCATGTTTGGTGATCTGTTTATGGCAAATAAATGACTGGAATCGTATATGAAACATTTTAATTGAGACAAAAAAACACTATGAAATGTTCTTTCCTTATGTGTCATAATATCAGGTTGATGATGTAGATACAGTGAAGCGTATATGCACAAACCATGTGAATATTGGAAGAAATCACAGTGAGTTACTACAGAGATGTACTATACAGCTTCTGGAGAACGCATCATACCATGACGTAAGTCAGTAACCGTGACACGCCGTTCGTTCATTATCACAATTTTGTGTTATTGGTAAAGTGTAGCAATACGTTATATAGCATATGCTTCATCGTTAATACACATTCAAGGCAATTTCTGTAAAATAACAGGTCGTTTTGGACGTAAAAGTACCATTGTACCGTACATGAGCATTAACCGTTTGTCTTACAATAACGGTTGAATGCAGTTTTTAATTGCAGAACGGTATCAACGAATAGCTGTCTTTAACGATGAATCGTATGATTTGATATCCATTACTTAGCCTTTCTCTTAATGTACAATTACATGTTATAACTGCTTTTTTACAATTGACATACATTTGGACACAGTCCAGTTTGTAATTCTTAGTGAAGGTGTTACATTACTTTTGTGGATTATATGGGTAATGGGATTTTATTACTTAATTATGCACAGAGTGTGCCTAATGAACATGTTAGTTGCTACAAATATTAGAAGTCCGGCGACATTAGTTCGCGGTCTGCATGTACATAAGGTTAAAAACGTAGCTTCGTTTTGCACAAACTGTGTTATATTACGCTTTAGCGCAGTTGTTCTATCGATGAACTACATTTGTTTCAAAAGCTCCCTAATTGACTACGCGCTCAATTTACTACGCAGGAAATAAGTAGAATGATTACCACTATTACTTGCGATGTGTTTCATTGCATACAATTACTAATGGGGCATATACATCTGTATGTATCAACACTTGGTTTGACCTCATATTGCAAGTAAACTGTAATAACACTATAATACTTACGTTCGCTACTTTGACCAGAAAGTCAATCACAAACATATTGAGGTTATTAATCAAACAGTTTGCTTCATTATTTGTTTCATTATTTCATTCCACCCTCTGAGAAACGACATAATGATTTTAATTATATTGAATTTCCAAACGATGTCACATATTTCAAATCAGTAATCAACTATACTGTTTCAGTTAGTAACTCTATTAGGAATTCACTTTTTAGAAATATTAATCCACTTCTCATAGCCTAGACTATTCGTTATGTCGACACTTGTAGTAAATCTTCCTATTTGGGGCAGTAGCACTTCCTGCTAAAGGAAGCAACGCGACCTGAAACAGTCTATACGCGATCTCAGAACAGTAGCGGCTGTAGTAACGTCACATTCGAACTTTAACGGTTTTCGTCTGAAAAAAAGTATATTCTTGTGTAATTTTTTCGAAAGAGAGCAGTTGATTTCAATCGCTTGTTTGTGTTTGTGTGTGTTGTTTTTGTTGTCATTACCAATAATGGGGCTAATGATGACTCTCCGCTATGAAGTAATTATTCGCTGAGTAGTTCAACAATCTTACATGTTTGCACAAGATGGAAGTCCATCTTTCCATAGACTACCTTATAAAAAGTGTCTGCCAATGAGAGGCGGCAACATTAAAAAGAAATTGCATACACAACAAAGGAGAAATATGTGCTGTGTATCAGTACACATTTGGCGTTTTAAGCAATTCTGAGCTTTAATATGAACCGAGAAGGACAACTCGCTATAGAGCGCTGCATGAGACGTGCACAGTGTTGTAAATAACGGGGGGGGGGGGCAGTTTTCGTGTACAGTGATAGCATTTCACCCAAAAGGTATTCTACAATGAATCTTACTCGTTTGCATTTGGTGGGAAATCTCTCATGATAGCAGTATAACTCTGTCAGTTCAGAGGTGATCCGACTCCAAAACTTCTCCCACTCGCCCACACGGTTCACCCCATCGTCTGATTAAAGAAATGCAAATATAAACCTCACAACATATTAAGAATATATCCATTATGAAAACGAATCGCAACTATGTGTTTTCCCTGCAAATTATACCTCTATAAAGTTGCACGCAAATGAGTTGTTTTGACAACTATAGCGCTAGATTGCGTTTAATTGTTAATTGGACATCGCATGTAAATCCTCCTACAATGCACCATATTCCAACCACTCTTTAGAGAAGAAAAGTGCTGCTAATCCAAGACCAATATGTTTGTCTAGTGTGAAAACATCGAAAGTATCGAACATTTTCACTTTTTGATAAACAGAATTGCGCCCTCTGTTTAACATATGATACTCATGTTTCCATTTTGCCGACACTCTCCTTGGACGAGGTACATTATGTTATTGTGAGAGAGATTACTGTATGTATATGTACGTCCACTGTTCACCTTCGATTCTCACTGAATCTCACTGGCATTGCCCTGCTAGGGACATTCTTTCTATTACCAGAATTATCATGATAAGATCATAATAACTCACACATGGAGAAAACCGCCCGACTGAAGAAAGGAATCCCGATATCTCAGTGCATGTGGAATAAAATATGCACTGTAGGCATCGGGGAGATTTTGTCGCATACAAAATTCGAAGGAAACTATTTGCTCTAACAGCTAAGCATTATATTGCATGATTGTAAAGTGTGCACGAGTTTAGGATACGTTGCTCCCACAATGCACCCTAGTCCAACCTGTCTCCGTCGGTGCGTTCAAAGTACACATGCACATAATTATGACAGCCATTAGTGATAAATTATGAGTGTATCCGTATTTGCTATTTTTGAGATGGGACATCTCTTAAAACGATTAAAATGAATTCTGACAATTAAGTTAGAATGCTCCGATGATCGCTAAATACTATACCAGGAAGTAGCTATCCACGAAGCATGAAAATGTATTTATTTATTCTAAATACGCCCGAAACCGTTCATTAAAAAAGTATTAATTGCGAGATTGAAAGATATTATGATTCACAATGCCGTGACCATGTGTGTAAAGGTCCAACGTTGATACATTTTACAGTAAGTTTCATTCCTGTACGAAACTAAAACAAAGGTAGCGAGATTCAATGAATTTTTTTTTTTTAGAACTTTAAAAAAGAATGCCAATATAATATGTTGCACCTTTTGAAACAATGTTGAACAATGTTTCGATTGTACCGCACATACATGTAGTTTATTTATGTACGGTAGTTTACAAGACTACATAGACAACATCTATAACTTACACAGAGTTAATGGCGGTACCAATGAACTCAGCGCACTATCAACTATCTTCTGTGGAACGTGACCCTTGCACTATCCCCTCATTGGAAATCCCGTTTTCCGAAAAATAATGTCTATTGAATTTGAACTGCTTGAAACTAGAATGCTCTCTATGACGTAGTTATCAATGGTATATAGATTCCCGTCACGTATTCAAATTACGCAGTCTATCTGGATAGCACAGTGAATTTAAATAAGGCTAAGTCTAGAATTAATTGGGCATAGCTCTTTTGAGGGCGCTTAACCAATAACAACTCCGATTTGTTAATTATATACCTTTGCACACTGAATATATGTTATCTCTACTACAGAGTTAGTCTTTACGCGGTTCCTCTTTGTTCGCCTGACTGTGGCAAGGATTCATATTTCAGTATAGCATTTTTAGAAGGAACAGGTCGTAGATATTGTAGCCCTGATGCAACTAATGGTCAGATTCCGTTGATTTTTCCAAGAGGTTTACTTAATTTTCACCATCGATCGCTTCTCGAATCGCGTATTATTAATAGCAAAGTACTGCTAAACCTTTGCAAACTTGTTTGACATGTGTGAAAACATCGAACATTCCACTTGTGTTGTTTTAGAACTGCGCCCTATATCCAGTAATGCGCTCCAGATTCATAATGGTTCTGATGTACGCATATGGCAGAACTTTTCCCTTGTTCAGGTTTCATACGTATGGCAAGCCGTTTTACCATTTTCCTCGCAATTCCACTTAAGTGAAAAACGTTTCACTTAAATGGAATTAATTTCCACTTAAGTGATGTACATTTCACTTAAGTGGAATTCAATATCAATTAAGTGGAATGCATTTCACTTAGGTGGAAAACATTTTACTTAAGTGGAATTCAATTCCACTTAAGTGAAATGTATTCCACTTAAGTGGAATTTTGAAGTAATATTCAAACGGCTTGCCATACATACGCTATCAGTGGAGGAATGACCTAAAGAACGTATGCACAGATGTTGTTCAGCAATCTCACCGAATTCTAAAAGTTTCAACATTTTAGTACTTACATCGCAATTACATTGTGATATTAGTAACTGTTCTTATATACCCAGAAATACAAATAAATCATAATAGTACCCGTATGGACCCGACTGAAGTAAGGAATTATCCTGATATCCCGTGGTGGGGGAGGGGGCAAGGGTTAGGCTATGCTCAATTCTTCAGCCCAAATAATTCAAAGTTTATGAAGCCGGTGTTCATATCCTTCTAGCACATTAGCTAGTTCCTGTACTGTGGCCTTTCCTAACAACCGGCACCGCCAAATTGTAATATGTAAACTTATTATATAATATGACACTTTTAAATGAAATTTATTAAAGTTATGAACGTTGAGATTTGAGAAAGACACCAACTGTTATTACAACAAGCTTCGACTCGGCTATAACAAATTGTCGCTCTGCACTTCCTCTACCAAAACAAGATTTTTCCTTCCTTTCATGTAATACTTATTTTATCTTATCGTGTGTTTTTTCTAGAAGGCGGCGAATATAATGCGAATACTGGGCAATAAAACTGACAGCCCTCAAAGCAATACATCCCCTATCTCCCCGCCCCGGACAGATTCACCCAGTATAGTCATGGAGAACTAACCCCTCTGCGAGCATACACGTATACGAACTACATGCATAATCATGTATCCCGTACTCTTCACTGTATACACCCCCCCCCCCCCCCCCCCCCCTTATTGAAAACCACAAATTGCATTCTTTACGACATGTTTTCTACGTAAGAATGTCAAGGTCAAAGATACTACACCTTCCTAAGGCGGAATGTCATTGCTAAACTGTAGTAGACCGCGCAATTGACGCTACGTGTGTGTAACTGCACTGCACTAGCGATGCTTTCAAATCGGTCGCATCCATTGTTGGTTATTACTGAAGAGCCTATGCAAGTAAGTGCATGTAAAGCTTGAACTTGTGTAAACTGTTGTAAGAATTATGGATAGGAATTTGTGTCACCGCGTTGTATGGTATTTGTCGATTTTATTATTTTTGTATCTAATTTTGTAGACCCTACGGCAACCGCTTAAACTTAAAGTTAGCTGTCATGTAAGTTAAAATTAGGGCCTACACAGAACGATGTGCGTATACACACATGTTGTAATGACAGGAGCAACTGCATACACGTAGAAATGTATTGAACCATAACTGAGATTAAATATAGCGAAAATCTTATAGTGATACAATACCATTTCTATCAACATATTTTTCGGTTAACTAAGAATGCAGTGTTGCCTGTGCAGATGTTGACAAGGTTTATTTATTTCTTATACCTGAATAATTAATTCGGCACGGGTTCCCCTTGTGGTATGAAAAAAATTCTTTTATGACTATGATGTGATTCATGTTTACGGTCAACGTTATGTCAAGTTGCTTTGCAAATGCGAAACGTCTTGTATAGGGTCTAGGCCTAATTTTATCGCCGGTTTAGTGTAACGTTTATGTTAGAAGAAGGAACCAAGAGGGGGCCTAGCATCAGTGGGCCTAGGTGCGCGTTATACAATAATTATGCTTGGCATATCCATTAGTATAGTTAGATATCAAGTTAAGCGACCGATTGCACACATGGTAAGACTCTAGAGGCAGCTAGCTTCTATTTCTAATATAGACTAGTGTGCGAAAGTCTCATTAGGCCTAGGCAAAACTGATTGTTTATAACTTGAAGATCGGCACTTTAAGCATCATTGACCTAATCTAAACTTTTACAAATATGATTCCAATAATCAGGAGGAGTAGATAAGTCTCGGGCTTAATTAGTTACTTACACGAACATTCAATCTTTGGTGAGCGATGACACAATTTAGCAACGTTAATTGTTAGTGCACGTCTTTTTTATAATGCTGTGTTAAATTAATCACATATTAAGTTACGTGGCTTCATTATAAATTAATCATTATAAATTCTGCACAAAATGTTTGCATACAAATCAAATAAAAATAACCAAAGTTAGAAAAATTGCATACTAAATCAGTGTAGTACTAGTAGAGACCAACTCGTTACTTCACACTAAGCTAGACAGGTATGCTAGGCTGAGTGTGTGATGAATTCTCGGGAGATGTTTTTCTCTGTGGCGGGTTGTCAACGTGAGAATTGTGGGCGAGTGTCGGCTGCTTTGACTGCATCGCCTTGCTCTGCAGTTTTATTCTGGCCAAGGAGAAAGTAACGTGCACTATATCCGGCTAAATTAAATAGGCTTGTGGAACAGGTTGGCCTACAGTACTACTAATAGGATATATAAACTTGTGTGGAGAAACTTGAAAACCAATGAGATTAATCTCTAATTGAAATTTAGCAATATAGCGAGTGTGAGAGAAATACAAAGTAATTAGCTATACTGCTCACACATGACAATTACTGTTATTAGGCATTTTGCCTACATATTTAGGTACTGGAAAATGATACGACTGGTCAAGTTTTGCTTAATCTAAACATGCAGCCGTAGTTTGTAAAACTGTCATTCGGGTTGTTTGGAGCATATTCTGATACACCAGTGGTTACAGAAAAAATATTGTATGGCACCAGGAAATGCTGCTCCAATTAAGGTAATCATAAATAATATATGCATCAGTCTATTTAAATTGCTGGAGATTTTGTGGAATTAAACAAATGCGTCAGATGGATATATTTTGCCAATAAAAGTAAAAATATTCATTACATGGGTGTGCCGCATATTGTTGTTTTCCTTCTTTCTTTTTTTCTTCTTTTTTTTTAGTTACAAGATTAATTTGTTTATGTTAAAAGCAACCAAAATGGTTCCAATCACACATAGATTACTAACCTGGATTGAAAGGTAGAGCAAATATGTTTTAATACTACAATGGCCGTTAGGTACGGGTGACAGTGTCACCGTGAAACAGAGTAATACAACCTAACTCAAAATACATAGTTTAGAGTAGTACATAGCCTAATGATGTTATATTTATAGCACATTGTTATCAGTTTAAGTCAATAGAACAGTCTGCTCTAAATAATTCATATTGCAACTTTAGTCCTTATTTATTTTTAGTATTTAAGATAGCTATTCCAAAATATATGTGTTTGTTTCAATACAACATTATTTTCTGTTTTGTTTTGATACAACAATATTCGGAAAGTAATAAATTGGAAAATTTACATCATTTATAATTTAAGCATCAATTGCAGGTTACACTGTAATGGAAGCTATTAAATGAATTTAAAAGAAACAAAACATGTGAGGGTTGAAAGTTAAAATGAGCAATCATAATCCTGATATTTCTCTCACTGCAGATACCAATATCTCAACTATTACTGGATTTGTCCTTCAGTAAGGTAGATAAAGGTGATATCGTGCTCCAATCTGGTCTTTGTTTACCAACTCTCTCGACACTGGAGAAGTTATTAGTAAATACAAAGTCAGCAGAACTTACTGAGGAAGACGTTATTGGACTATTGAACTATGGAGTACAGTCTAGGACATTTAAAGAACTTTGGTGAGTACAAGAACTTGATATGGAGGAGAAAAATGATCACAATAAATTAATATAGGTCTAAGAGTACGTCTTGAATGTTTGTATGTAGGTTAACATTAATGTTCTTATGCAGGCATATACATAAAACACCGCGTAGAAGACGAAATATATATTAATCATAGTTATAAAGGTTTTGTTAAAGTTATAAAGAAAGACGGCAATTTCACATTATGCATTTGAAACAGCCAAGAGAATCATTTGCTAGAATAGCTAAGACCCTTTCCTCATAGATTTAGCTTCTAAATTTCAGTCCCACCAACAGGTATACCATACCCTGATAGATTTTTGAGATGAAAAAATCACCCTAGTTTTGCTTATGACACAGCAGAATATAATCATCAATTATGAAAAGCCGCTACAGTGTATGTACTGTCTTTGCCAAAAATCTAAGGACTGAATAATATTATATTTTAATATTAAAACAAATGAAGATAAATTATTTCTTAGACTCTTTGTAATTTGAATCGACTGTAGCTGACCTGCTGCTGTTGCTTCAAGGTAATTCTCTTAGATTATAATAACAGTATACACCGGTTTTGCTGAAATTCCATCATCGAAATTATCGAAAATGATACCTATAAAAGTCAACAGATTCTTGTTAAATTTGTAAAGCAGATATGTTTTGGTGAAAGTTGGCAGATTATATAAACAAAACAAGAGTAATTCAAAAAACTTCTCCATCCACAAATGACAGCCGCGACAGTTTTACGGTAAAATGTGTACAGTTTAAATCTTAGTTGAAACAGTTATGTAAAAGATACTTTAACACAGGGTCGTTAATTATAACCTAGCCTCATACATTTCACGAGACATGTACATTACAAGTAGGCTATAGATATGGAAGTGTGTGCATTTAAATGGATGTATTATCATTTCAATAATATTTATTGGGACCATCAATATATTTGAATAGTTAGATCGCTTAAATTTATTACATTAAAAATAGGAAACAGAGAGAAGAACAAAAAAATCAGCCAAGGAATCTTTTGAAATATGATCAACCTTACTGTTTCATGCCAGCTACAGTTTTCTTAAAGAAATGATAGGGTTTTGTCATTATATCATTATGTATTTAATGTGTAAACTGTATATTATATCAATTAGATACAGGAAGTTCATTTTATATTAACACTAAGCTGTGTACGCGTTGTTCAACATTATTCAGAAATGATTGAGTAACGAGAGGAACAATCATCATAAGTTTTCAGACGTTTTTTTTTTACTTTTAGATCAGCGAGACTAGCCACGATTCTTAACTTCACTATTTTCTTGTTTACAGGTTTTATCATTGTAAACTGCCAGCATCTATCAGTCCTGCGATGATACCGGAAACAGCAAAATCAAGGAATATTAAAGGTATTTTGCGGCAGATAACACTCTGGGAGTTAATTTAATAAATGTGAAGAAGATGTTAACTATTTGCGTGCATGCTGGGAATTTGGATAGTACGATTGTGTGTGTTTGAAAGGGCAGGATGAGGGGAGAGGGGGGGGGGTGGCGGAGGGGAGTGCGGAGGGAAGAGCAACTTCTCAGACAGAGTTATTGGAACTAGTGCATTATATACATTAGCATATTTTTGTTTCAGCACAGCCGTGCACTTGCGTTGTCTGCTATATAGTGGTTGTGCATAAACCATTCATTCATATAGCCTGTGTAAGGTTAGGGCCTATCCCATTGGGTATGGGTACATGAGATGATTCTAAGTGTTTCAATCCTTTGTAATTTATTTTAGGAACTGTTCAGTAAAAACTGACTCTGTAATATGTATGTAGGTGGAAGCAGTACCAATATTATGATGCTGAAACGATGAACAAAGACATGTTACAAAATTTGACAGAAAAGTTAAAATTTTACTTTATTTCTTAGTCTAAACGTTTTTCACTGTTTTTCTTTATTTTCAATTCAATTTACACTCTACTGCGAATTCCGTCTAAGGTAGTAAAAGCAAGGCAAAATGCAGGGGGGGGGGGGTGGCATGTATGTTCAAGCAACGACTCTTAGTAATAACCATTCACTGATAATGACTAACAATACCAAAGTGACGTAAGAAACACCTTACTATCAAAATTGCAAACTATCCTACTAAATTTAAAAGGTAGTTTATACACCTATTCCTTCTGTACGTTTTAATCTTGCTTGTTTATTACTGTTTGGAAAATGAATAAACCAGAAAGAGAGCTGCATATAGAGAAAGATCCCATCAACAAAAACAAATAACAATCGAGAATTATTTTAATATTTCAGCATGGTAGTTTTATTTTGTTATTGTAGGTAAGCACGACTAGTAATATATTAATGTTGTTTTAATTTTCTTTCTCTGTAGTTCTTTGGCCGGAAAATACCAGTCAACTCGATCTGCAGTCGGGCAAATGGAAACAGGTTGGTGATAAGATGGTAAAGGCAAATGGAAACAGGTTGGTGATAAGATGGTAAACGTACGTAAGGATCAACATGGCCCATGTTTTGTACTTGATAAAGCCTGCTAATGTAAATATCATTGTACCGTGGAATATTCCATTGAAGCGATGATACAACTCTGACACAGTGTGTGGTATGCGGCTTAATCTGTTGCAATCATTTTCAAGAATGAAAAACCTTTATCAGTAATTCATAAATGCCTAAGCCAACTTTCTGTATACTGGACCAGTCTCGAATGCGATTCGAGACTGGTCGAGCGTTTAGAGAGGAGAATTGCTTCAGGATCGAAATGTAAGACAAACACTGGTTTGTTGCCGTGGCAATCATGAAGTCATAATTAAAAGAAATGAAGACATGGTGTAACGTTGCCATGAGTATATGCAAATATGTTTATGGGCAAAGAAATGTTCCAAATTGCAAAAGAATACTGTACAGTATATATAGCCTACTTGCAATTAGTTACAGCAGTAGTACTGTATATGTTTTCACACACACTGAGTCTCAATACACACTGTACGTACTTCTTAAATCTTCCAGCTAAATACTTCGAGTAACATGAATGACTTAGGGATTAATTTTGAGCTTAATTTTGAGCTAGAGTCAATGTCAGCAACCTTATCGAGGTGCTTCAACAAAGAACCGAAGCGTAAAGCGTCCAATGTTGACACTAACAGAAGAAACCTTGTCGCTAAGCCTAACAATAACGTTAGCACTACTACTACTACTTGCAGTAACGACATGACTGACCAGGGACTAGGCCTAGCGATCTTTCAGACTCGCAATAACACTGCGGTTACTACAAGTACAAACCTGTCGAACAATGGGGCTCGGAACCTCTTCAAAAACTGCTCATTCTCAGTAAACGTTTATTTGAACGGTTCATCTACCGACCAGGGATAGACGAGTTCTACTCAAAAGAATGTTAGCAACAGGCAACGTTGCTAGCCTAACTGTTGTAGCGTTTACGGACTTTCCAGACACACACAACTTAGCATCTGTTTATTGCGCAATTTGACCTGGTAGGTCAAAAAAACGTTTTAAAATGTTATCTTTAGAAATTTGTTCATCTGTTCTTATTTAATTTGCATTTCCCTCCATTTTTTAGTGTTTGAATTGATTAAACTACAAAAACTTAAGACCAAACGACACTGCTTCATTCGTATTTTTTTCACTCTTAATGTTCGTCGGAAGAAAATCCTGTTTAAAATGAGGTGACTATTACGTCATTCAGGAAAAAGATCAAGGGAGGCATAAGGAGAATTAAATACAGATCAGCAAAAATTAGCGAAAAAATGCCGTTTTCTAACATTTGTGAGGGTCATTTATGAATGGGGATAAAAACGAGGGTACCCGGTCTTAAATTTGATTTGAGACCTCTGATGACGTCATCGAGAAGGGCAGCGGACCTCGGCTATCGCCTCGGTCCGCTCAGCCTCCTCGATGACGTCATCATCGGTCTCAAATCAAATTTAAGACCGGTTCCCCTCGTATTTATCCCCTAATTGTTGTCCATTCTGTATCAGTTAGAAATATGAATAGAGAGATGGTGTTGGAGGGAGGGGGGAGGTGAAGTTTTTAGGTACTATTTGATGGTTTAAGAAACTATGGATATCCTCATGCTCATTGATAGCTTCACAAAGTGATGACGTTAGATAAAACAAGTAGTGGAATAAATATGAAATAATATATTTAATGAGTCTAAGATTAAGGAAGAGGTGAACAAAAGAAGGCTCTAATCAATGTATGAGATGAGAGGGTAGAGTGCAGACAGACAAATAAAAACCCGAATTAGAATTTGAACGACTTTAACCAGAAAGAGTCAGTATCTAGAGTAGAAAGAGACAAGTTAAACACTGTGTAATTTTGGTCTTTTTATTGCATAGGCCGAAGACATCCAGACTATTACAGAGCTGTGTTCAGATGTTGTCTTCATCAATAACAAAAGCAGTCTGGAATCACAGAAGTCAACCATAGAACTCCTGAAGAAAGCATCCAGGCATGACGTAAGGATACATTGAAGGGATACGGTCAAGTAGAACTAACAGA
>KN888588.1:40006-56607 GCA_000934455.1 Apostichopus parvimensis | reverse complement strand
TGCAACAGATTGTTTTGAACAGACAGGTTTCTCTGCTCTCTTACCATTGAAAAAAGTGCTATCAAAAAAGTATAACGCATGGTTCTATTTCATAGCGTGCAATAGAGCGGATTTTGCATGCAATCGACGAGCAATTGACCAATCAAATGGCCGGAATATAATTAGGTGTTGTATAATAAAGAATAGCACACCTATTAAATGATGGAGATGTCATCTGATGTCAATCTGATACGTGAGTTCAAATCCCTGCATCAACATTAATCAGTCGTTCCTACTATAGGAGATTTCAGGCGGAACTAATGCCGAAATACAACGGTAGTGTGATGTGTTTCCATTATTGCATCACAGAGTATTGCACAATATGCTTATCTTAATCTATATGTTATATTAAAACGAAAAAAAGTAAAAACTATAAGAATTACACCGCTGTGACAGTTTTAACTTCTGATTAGTAAAATTTCCTTTTTTTTTTATTTATACGATGCCTGAATAACAATTAATGATACATCAAACTCGACCCTTACCTGCTACTGTACAATTGTATTCTAATATATTTGGCACAAAGGCATCGACGGATTTGGATAAAAGAATGGACACCGGTATAATTAGCTTCAACACCATCATGATATTAACTGATGTCAATGAGTAGTACCTGCTGAAGAAGCAAATATTAATTAACATACTCTCTGTATACTCACAATTAAGAGCTCATGGTTATGTTAATATTACGAACGACACATGGGTATGTGTATATACTATAGCACTGTGGCACTCTTAGATGTGATAAATAATTCCTGCTTGCCCTCATACCCTATAGCGTAGTGTCGTGTACTCGAACTCGGGGTTATCCTGAATTTGTACTCATATTTAAGTCCAGTTAAGATACTATACAGCGATAGCAAGTGCTCGTGCTTAAAGTATACTATACTCGCAACGTAGTAGAATTCTATAGCTGACTGTAATGGTAGTCATGCTGCAGCTGTAGCCTATATACTGGTAAATTACTCCCTTTGTTTTTACTCTGAAAAGGTTGGACTAATATTTTACCCAACATTACGAACGTCTGTTTCTAAACAACGTTGAATAAGGTTTTGCCCCAATACAAATAAAATTTAGATCAATGTATCACATTTTTGGACAAGTAATTGGATTAAACTGTACCTCTTACTTCCACAGATGCAACAAATGCAATACTCCATTATAGTAAAACATTGCCTCGCTTGTTTCTAATATGGTACGAATTTGTCATATAGGCATATGGTGGTGACTGTCACGAAAATCTGTACATTTAAAGAAACTGCTTAATCTTTACAATTTTGGATCAAACATTTACATCGGAGCTATCCCTGGGTCATCGATTGTTTATCAATGCAGCTTTAAGGAAAGTTCCTGACCTTTATCACATTATAAAGCTTTAATATTTAAAAACTGCAATTATACTTGGAACTTAACTAGTCTTGACTATGGTATGTATTCGAGATTTTACTGGTCCATGTATGCCACGTGGGCGGAGTCACATGAGCTTAACCTTAGCCCTAACGTTATATTATAACTTGGGAGTGTTACACCATTGGTATATGACCTTCAGTTATACGCCAGTCCTGGTTCAAACGTATTTTCACCCTTATAAATGTCACTTTTTTTTAAGACCGACAAGGGTCTAGAGCCGGGATGGGAAACCTACGGCCCGCGGGCCACATGCGGTCCGCCAGTGATTTTTTTTTTGGTCTAAAGTCTATTCTAGTTAGATTAGTTTGATTGTTATGCAAATCAGGCCTTAGCGAATCACGCCTAATTGATAACAAAAAAGACTGGGTTTTGCGGGTTGATTTCATTCTGATCAAAATTTCTTTGGAATAAAAATCAAATTAGTCCAGGAAAATTCAGGTTTTTCTAGCGGCTAGAATTCAAAATGTATTATACTAATGAGTCTGATTTTCTTCTATAGTATCATATCTCTATAGATCCATCATATGACAAGTTTAAGCTAAAGCAAATCATTACATTATACCGCAGCTGTGTTCAATGGACACAAGAGTATTGGTCTATGCTGTAATAACTGTTATTGGCATCCTGTACGTGCAAACATATTCTACACTGTGCTGTTTACCGAGTCAACTCACCCTCTCAGTTGCTATATAATAGTATTCAAAAACTAGGCAATGCATGCAGTCAGTGATGCGTTAAGTTAAACTAGTAACTACTGAATCTCACTGGTGATTTCTGTTTGGTGTTCGTTTTCCATGCTTCTGTTACAAATACAGGAAAACCTGTTCATGGCCATAGGAAGTTGTGGCCGATATTAATTGTCAAATACGTGACCTTTACGTGGAACTCATTTAGCCAAAAAAAATTGTCATTAAGAAGCTACATAACGAGATATGGTCGGTGTGTTATAATTTGAAACTCTTGCACTGGGTGAGAGTACTCACCTTTAAACAATGGAAATATAATTATAACTGTAACGTGTTTCAAATCAATTTGCCAGTGGCCTCGGTCTTGGAAGCTTTAGTAATATTTCTTCGATATTCATTGTGATGAAATTTTACAAGGAAATTTCATTCTTTGATGTAAAGCGCATAGATGACTTAACGAATGTTAAATGTTACATGTCTTTTTAGAAAGTATATTTATAAAGAAAACAAAAATATTTAAACAAACCACAGAAACACATATGAAGATGTTAACTGACTTTCACATAGCCTATCAGAGTTATAAATTTTATTGGTAATTTCCAGCTAGAATTTGGTTTCATCTTAGAGAAATTTGATAGCAACACAAACTTAATGGCTATTGCAGAAGGGTTCACCTTTTACGTTATACCGGAAACACAAGATATAGGCTAAGTAACCGCATATAGGTGACCAGACATAGTTTGGATCAAAACTAGTGACTCAATTGTGGCGTTACTGCAGCAGATCCTATGAAAGTTACCATGAAGTAAGTTACCTCATGACTGGAATTTGAATGATAAATGCAAAATGTGAATCAAGTACATAATACTCCGGCGACTATGAAGACAGAGTATCAGTTCTGTATTTCTGAAGTACATTTTGTGTTTATTTCTTTAACACTGACAATTCTGTATACTGGCGCTACGAGATCATAAGGAGACTTTTTTAATATCTAATGATTACAATAGTTTTGTGACGTCACATACTTCAAAATGAGAGGGGTCACGTCAAGAGTCAGAGACCCGATATTTTAACAAAGATGCAATTGGTTTATTTAACGTAATAGATTCAGAATATTATGCAGTACAGTAGTAATATTTACTGCTATAGTACTTGATACTTCAATGCGCAAACATTAACTAGTTTTTGTATAGACATCACTTGGTTGATACATAACTTGCCAATCAATGACATGAACCTCCACAGAGAGACATGCAACTTTGCAGCTGGAATGAAAATTGCACAACCTTAACCTTTAATATTATTGTCATTCAAGATCATTTCTGTATTAGGTTTCTTATAAACTATGAAATTCCTAAACGGCCACGTCACATCTATAACAGTGTAAAGTTAAAGCAGAACAGCGCAAAACTGCTGAATCAATGTAGATATTGATCATAACTATAAATGTTGGCATATATTTATCAAAAGAGCAGACTATGGCAAAAATATTTTTTTCTCTAGTCTTCTATCTTAGTCTGTTAGTGGACAATCAATGATTGTTTAGGTTACAAATGCATCTTGCATTATAGTCACTAGGTCGCTTCAATTTAGTGCAACGGTAAAGCAAAAGGTACCATTACACGAACACTACAAAAACATATTGTCACAGAACCAAACAACTTTGGATTATTTGACATTTGTACACCAACATATCAGCCATATGGTTTAATATTTAGTCATAAAACTAGAACAAATAATTTACATTACCTCATTCATATCCAGTACGTGCGGCCTTTACTTTCTTTTCAGTTAGCCTCGATCACCAACTAACGGGTTAAGGTTATTCTGCAATAATTGTTGTTATATACACACCAGCGCTATGGAGGGCTCCGGCACGATCAGTCAATGCTCACTCAGTTTCTTCGTGATTGCGCAGAATAAATTAATATTGCGTTCAGTGGTGCGTTAAAAGTGTTTTTTTATAAGTGAAAAAAACTGTTGAAATCAAACAACTTTTGTGCTCGTATTCTAAGCTCCCGTCATAAATATAGAAACGCCGAATACAGAGCGATTAGTTACGGTACTATGGTATAGAGAAAAACACCCACATAGTCCCGTCTCACTGAACCAAATAAGTGTCAAGTTCAGGTTATATTTTTGTTAGAGCTATCCCAGTGCGTTTCCATCGGTTCGATTGAACCAGCCGAGAAGCCAGCCGAGGAACCAGCCATTGTGCTGTGATGGGGTAAAACCAAATTTGTATCCCCATTTTAAGATTCATAGCAAGTTGATATGAACGCTTGTATCGACAAGATTTTTCATGACGCGTTGGGCATCTGTCGACTCGTTAATGACACTTCCTCAATGCAAATGGGAGAGCAGAATCCTTCATTTCACATTAATCGAAGTTAACGGGGTTTTGTTTTCAGTCAACGTCAAACGTCAAACATATACGAGATTCTTTCCCAATAACGCAAAATATTTAAACAACGAGGAATAAAATGTGAAGATCTTCATAATTTTGTGTCGTAATTGTGTGTTATAATTGTGTGTATGAGTTATCGCAATAAGACATATCTTGGAAATGCAAATCTTAGGAATATTCACCGTTTCCATAATTGACCTTTTTTTCAGAATATTACAGTGTCGAAATCAGTGTGTTAGTGTAAGTGAGTAAGTATGATTGTATATAAAGAGCTTTATCATTCTCAAACAATGCGATACAAATGCGATGTGACTTTAAAGAAACAAACACCTTGTATGTATTACTGACAACAGTACAAATTAATCAAAAAGTGTAAGTGAGTAAGTATGATTGTATATAAAGAGCTTTATCATTCTCAAACAATACGATACAAATGCGATGTGACCTTAAAGAAACAAACACCTTGTATGTATTACTGACAACAGTACAAATTAATAAAAGAAACGAACGAGTCTAATGTAAATTGCTTAACATTTATTCAAACCCTTTCCGGATATTTAATGACTTGATAACTTTTCCACAACAGCCAGCTTTTCTATTCCACTGACCGAAACTATAATGTTATATATATTCCCTGTAATACTCAAATACCGTAACCTGTTGAAGATAATCTAAATTAACATGTAAAATTAGTCCATTCAAACAGCTATTCTGTTTGAATGCAAATATATCAATTACATAAAAAAAAACCATAAAACAATTTTTAGCACGTTATGAATATTTACATAAGTTGCACGAGTTGCAAAGGGGCAGAAATGTTCCTGATTCTTCCCCATATCGATCCCGATTCTTGCCTGAATATTCGACATAAAATGAAAACGTCGCGAGACAAAAAAATGTCAGTCTTTCTTATATTCCAAAATTTCAGGAGACTTAAAACTCGGCAAAAGTTTTTGAAAACGTCGGGCAGCCTCGGGATATTTACTTTTGCAACGTAAACATTTCTTCCAATAGCATAGTTAAAAGGCCCTCCAGACTATCCATGTTATAATGTACTTGGCCATAATCTCCTTCGTATAGGTACAAAAAATCCATCTCCATTAACATTAATGACAGCAGCCACACAGAGGTGGGCCTATTAGTAATTTGAAGAAACATATATTACGGAAAGTCTAATTCCCGAATGTGAAACACCCTTATAAAAACAGTGGCGTACTTAGCAGGGGCGGGGGATCTCCCCCATGTGCCAGAAGGGGGCCATGCCACAGACCAAAACGAGAAAAAGAGAAATAATTAATAGGAAGGAGAATTCCTAACATATAAAAAGCCCAAAACTTTGCCAAAGATAACACCATTTTACATCCAAGCCACCTTAAATAAACACAAATTTCTCAAAGGGGAGGGAAACACCTCTCACCTTTGACCCCTCATTCAGGAAGGTATACACTGCACGAGGCGGAAAACAAAGGATCCGCCCGGGTGCGAACTATTGTGAGTACACCACTGCTTACAAATGACAAATTCAATAAAATCATACTCGCAACCAACATCAGCATGTTTCATGCCGCTCGAACTGTACGTTTTAAAATTCGGGCAAAGTTTCAAAATTGGTGCAATTAAGACTTGTAGTTAATGCAACCTTCAGCTATACCGTCAATTTACTCTCGGTGAATGTTAAGGAAAGTAACTTCGCATGCACCAGTATGTAAGTTAGAGTTATATTGCAGCTGTGTGTATTGCCAACTTTACGTATTACATTCCATCAATACAGATTGAGTATGAAGTATAACTGTGAGTAATACTAACGTTTACTTATTTTACCACGAAAAAAAAACAGCTGATTGCAACACTTCGCTGCGTTAATGCATTAGTTTTGGGATTTGGGGCGTTTACTATTATTATACCAAACTATACTTACAAATTGAATTTGTTTCATTCTGACCAGCCCCTATTCGCAAGCACATAATTGATCAGCTCTCTATTTAATTAATAGGTCTTGTTTATTAATACCATTTGTTTTTTCCTAATTAGCAAAACATTATCCTTGTAATTAATCCTGTCCAGGACATGCTGTGGCCTACAAATACATGCAAATGGGGAAGCATGATAAAATTTATTACGTAGTTTATGTTCTTTCTGGATATTGACAATTTATTTAATACTTCGATCGATATATGAATTAAGTATGATTACACTGTAAAAATATGAAAGAGATAAACATTGTTATAATAATATCTGAGTATAAACACAATCAATATAAAAGAGGCACGAAAAGTCTCGTCTCTCTCTCTCTCACTGTAATCACTCGCCAGTTTTCGGGTCACAAGTGTGACTACTGCAACGCTGGGTGCAGCCTGCTCCGTAGGTACCTGGTGAGCATTCTGTGAAAAAAAGAAAAAACAGGTGGTTAATAAATTTACATCCCATTATGAATTATCTAAATTGCAAATAACACCATTTTATGCAATGAAAGGAAGAAGTCTATATCTATTAATATGTCTACTGTAGCGACGCCGCCTTTCTTTATAACAAACGTATTGTAACGTTCAGCTGGATTTCTTTTTGTTGTTAAAGTACCAGACGCAAGATATCGTTAATCAAGAGGTTAACGGAGATATAACGTAATCATCGTGCTTGTAAGACAGAGCTTATAATGCTTGAAACCCATTCATTTCCTTTCTCCCATTTCCTTTCCTTTTCATAATTTTAAGGTAAAATGTAAACAGAGTTGAGACTGAAACCCCTGCCATCATAAGGCCATATTACTATAGCTTTACTATGTTAGATTCAGCATTTGCAAAAAAAAAACCATCTCCATGTCAGAAAATAATCATTGTAATCAATTCAGAAACGCATAAACTTAAAACGGGCCTGATATCTCATATTAACACTTGATCAAGTCTTCAGCCTGGAGTGTGGAGAACCTTAAGCCTGTGATATTTCCTAAACACGCCAACCTGTTAAAATATTTGATTATTCAAAAGCACCCAATCGTTCATTATAGCGGCACTTGACATTCTTGGTCGTAGTTTACGTAAATATCATATTTTTGTAAGTACTATTATTTTTTATAAATGACATCAGATGTGAAGCCAGATTGTGTAACGTAGCAAGTGATTACTGTTATATCGTTCGTCAGCACGCATATATACTGGACATTAAAACATGTAGTTTCAAAAAAGGATTCTTTAGTTGCCGTAAATCTGTGTCATGAATATATTACTTGACATCAATTGTCTCTTTAACAATTACAATGACTACATAATGATGTGATTTCATTGTATTGTATTAAATATACGAACCTGCAAGCAGCCATTTGACATAATTCACAGCTTCCAAGCGATATGTGCAAATATCAATGTATTTAACAAGCCCAAGGACAATGGATGTCTCAATGGGTTGTAAGGACATGTAGACTAACTAGTTAAATATAACACGAGGAAATCTGAATCAGAAAGAACGAACATTTATAATAATAATAATAAGGATTAAACTTTGTAATACTATATCTCAGTGTATATACTGCTATAGGGCCATTTTAGGGAACATCGTCGAATAATTTGTAATAAAGCAAAGCTCATCTAACGGACAGTAGTCCCAGCACGACGTTGCTATTTAAACTCACCATCTTTACAATCCATGCCTCGATATCCGGGCCCACAGATACATCCAAACTTTCCAGCTAGACAAAAGAGGAAGCCGCGGCAGTTGCGTGCACCAAAGTCAGTCGAACATCTAGAAACCTCGTATGCTGTTTTAAATGTTAGAAAAAAAATCTCCAATTCTCTAGGTTTGTTCGTTTCCTTATTTTAGTTTTATGTCATTGCGGTGTAAGTAGAACATGTTTTAACTAAGCAACGCCATCTAATGATTCACAATATATGCTAAAATGTCAAATAACTGAACGGTTTTAATGCAGCTCACACTATTAAACTAATGTCTGTTTCATGTAAGTTCCTTCTGGATAATGTTTATGAACATCAGGACTCTCGGTAGGAGAGCAACAAGTTACTTTAGTGCTTATAAGATCTTAATGTAATATCTATTAGATATAATCGAATATTATCACACAGGACAGAAGACGGAATACGACAAAAATGTTTAATACATACATGCCACATATTTAATGGACCATAAAAAGTTTTCCTTCAGATAAGCCTAACAATATGCTTTTGCATGCATTTCCTTATATTTCTGAACTGTCATTTTCGCATAATCTTTTTTTTCTTTTATTGAGAACTAACCGAAGCGGATTTTATTTTTTTGTGATTAATACCTTCTTTTATACGTATTCTGACACCCTTGAATTAACCTTTTTAAGTTCCAGTGCATTCAAATGAAACACAAGGTTTAAAATTAATTTCATCATAGATATGTAGTCGCCGCTGCCTAACAAACGCCCCACCCCTCCTCTGGATCCGGCGCCCCCTCCTCTGGACCCGGCGCCTACTACTCTGGATCCGCGCTTGGAGGTAATGCCACTAAATTTGTCACAAATTACCTCTGTCTCCTCATCACTTCAAGCAATATCAACGAACAGAAACAGGTCCATACAATACAGAATACTTAGAATGTTCGTTAATTTATAGCTTTCGTTATGATAATACATGACTGCATAATTTTTAACCGTTATACTAACGTTCTTCACACGTGTTGCTAGTGAATCCAGGTGGACAAATACACTCTCCGGTCGCTTCTTCACACATGCCGCCATTTTGACAAGCAGGACAGACCTGATCGCAATCGGTAGTACCGTATCGGTTAGTCATACAAGCTGATGAAAGAAATGGCATCGATTAATATTTCAAGGACGAAAGCACAGATGTGCCCTTATTCCGGTTAGAGCATTCAAACGCTAAAACATTCACACTATATTTAATATAACATATTTATCATCATTTACGTTAACAATTTATTCAGTTACTTTCATTATACGCCCTTGATATTACTAAGAAAAGTATTTTGGTAACAAAAAATCTTCACTTGTGATTTTGTTGCAAGTCTTTGGGGCCCTTCCATTTGTTGAACTGCAGGCCTAATTATCAATTCATTTATGAATTACAGCAAGAAAGTATATACTATTAAAATGAAAAAAAAAATATGTTTTGGTTCATCTTACTTTTCAACAGATTTGCCCACTTAACCACATATACGGCGATGCGCCGACACGTACTGGAGACAGAACGTCAAAGGACACCGGGTTAAGTGTTTTATTATTATTATTTATTTTTTCGCAGCTGTAAAGTTACAGAATTTGAAAACGTTACTATTACCTCGCACATATAGTTGAATAAATGTTTGCAATCCTCGTACTCGGCGACCTCTCTGGACTACTTCATAAAGTCCTTCGTCTTTCACTTTCACTTCCGCTAACATTACACGTGTCATACCATTCCACCGTGCCATTTTTCGTCCGTTTATCAACCACCTGATTCGCCTAGCCGTACCCGCTGTTCTGGTTACACTTAGTTTTACGTTGTCACCAAGGCTGACCGTTCGTGTTACACGTTCATCAGTGGGTATGAGACCTTTTTTTTTTGGTGGGATACAAAAAAAAGTATCATGATATTCCATGAAGAAACTACAAACTAGAAAGTCTTCAAAACACGATCAAAGAAACAGTAACACAAACTGATTTCTAAGATTATCAGGCGACATGAGCATGCGAATTGAAAACGTAAAAATGCACCCTGCGATATTCAACATTATCATTTCAGGACTTGGAGGGGGGAAGGGGATCACAAACTATCCTTTCACTCATACAGTTTTTGTCAGTGGGATGATATTCTCTATAACATACCACCGTTAAAATTCTCCTTTTGGTCGGACTCTGCAATGTGTTTTAAATACCGATATATTATCATGATGGCAGTACGGGAATTTTAAATTTATATTTTATACCAATAGATGTTCATTTATTCATTTGATCTTGGGTTCTGTTCCATTGCAGCCTTCCTCTACCAACACACGATTTATTATTCAGACCTACTGATAGTGGATGTAGTTTGTTAAAATGATATCAAACATAACCTCACCTTTTCTCTCGCTTGTTACGATTGTCCTTACGCAGTATTCTGTACCATCGCTGGAAGTGAGCCAACATGCAAAAACGCCAAATCTCCTCCCGGGATATTTCCTTGACAACGGTATTTCTAACAGTCTTCCGAAGTTGGTGTCTTTCTCCTTGGAGAGAGGGAGCCCCTTACCATTAGCCGTGTCAATTGCTCTGTTAAAATGCAGGCCTTCGGTTTCACTTTGTACTCCTGGGACGCCATAAATGAACACCGATACGTCCTCACGGATGCCAACAAACGGTCTTCGCACAATGCAGCTTAGCGAAGAAGCCACGACTGCCCATTGGAGAGAAAATGCCAAAACG
Organism: Apostichopus parvimensis; assembly: GCA_000934455.1. NCBI lineage: Eukaryota > Metazoa > Echinodermata > Holothuroidea > Aspidochirotida > Stichopodidae > Apostichopus > Apostichopus parvimensis. The sequence goes on along the minus strand of KN888588.1, from coordinate 45,686 downwards.
TTTACAGAACAAATTTGCTTTCACATTATTGTTAAGTTGGTGGTTTCCGTGCATACAACCAACTATAAATTAGCAGAGCACATGGACGGAGAAAATGATAGCATTGTAGAAGACTGCCTTTAAAAAGTCTTATTTACAGTAATATTTGATTAAGATAGTATACGCACCACATCTTGGCGCAGGTCCAGACCATTCCGAGTTCTCCTTGCACGTACTTACAGCATTACCCAACAGCCCGAACCCTGTGTCACACATGTATGTAGCTGTACCTCCTACTACTGCATCGTTGATGATTACCATTCCATTTGTTGGATCAGGCAGTTGCGGACAAGGTACTGTAACCAGACACGGGAAACAAAAGTCATGATTAATATGGAATTCCGACAAATACATACAATACGAAATACATACAGAAAGGAAAAACGTTCCGTAATCAGCAGTACTTTAATATAGCAAAAGGCAAAAATACACGTCGCTGTATATCCACAACCGAGGTTTCAAATTAGAAAAATAGTTTGTACCACTTTATGAAATCAGTCATTATTTTCATTGCACGACCTAGATGACAATCAATCATCTTTTCTCGTAGATGTCATATCGTAAGAACAGGCTTGATTGAGCTGGAAGTCAAACGATAACTGAGAGAATGTGTGAGAAACATTTTGTCTTTCAGTCTAAGTAGTTGCTCGATGTTTCTGATAATGTTCGTTTAAGCTCTACGTATACATACCACCGACAGCCGCATTTTCTGCTATAACGTCCATGGCCATTGCTACAGCTGTGTGGGTGATAGCAGCAAACTCACTGTCTCCAGTTGCTAGAAAATCAAATTCACAGGCGGAATCGCCATTGCAGACTTCTTCAAGCATTTCAGGTAAGACATTTGGATTTGATGGTTCAAAAACTGGGGTGTATCCTAAATCGGTAAATCCTTCATGTGTCTGTCCAGATTGGTAGTAAAGACACGATTCCGACATGGTTACTTCCCCTGTAACAAAATATTAGGGTAAGTACAATATATGCTATGAGATTTCAATTTTTTTTTGTGTGTAAAATACTCCACACATAATCTTCGCGTCTGTGACTGTCCAGAACCAGAATGATCACAAGTTTGAAAACACGGAATAATGTACATCGATGTAAACTTGGTTTAAACAGACCGCAACTGTGGTGCCCGTAAGTATTGGTTCGCCATTTAAGTTGCTTTTCTTGGTTCAGTTTCTTTGAAAATATTCAGATTTTAAACATAGTTTACTTTGCAGGTAGCGCCAAATAATCATATATATTGCGTTAAAATGTGTCAAGTTGATTGGCTTACAATTGGTTGAATATAAACATGTCCTCAAATAAATATTACGATGCCTAGATGTGAAGAGGAACTCAAGTGACTGTTTAAAATATGGTGTTGATTGTAGTGCAAATCCACGTAGCAACTATTACAATGATGCCATATCTTGTCTGAATCATTCATGAAAACGTCAAGACATATCAATGTTAGGTATTTTTCACCCGGCCAAAGGTATGATGATTTCGTTGTCAGGGTTATCGCAATTTTTTTTTCACGTGACCCGGCTACCAACGAACGGAAACGAAATCTTGTTGTCCCCTTTCAATTATCAATCTTCATATATATTTTATTCTTCTAAACTTACACGAAATACCAAACTGATGTAACTCTTCAATACTGCTATCTTTGTCGTAGACCGTTCCATTTTTTGCCATAAAATCATCTGTATCATTGTTGTTCCATGTGCCGAGCAACCCTCTTGTCTCTGTTTCGTTTGGTCGTAAGCCCGTAGAAGCTACCGTAATAATACCTTCACTTCCTGTGTTTCCGTTGAAGTACAGACCCAAGCCAAAGTCATAGGCGATCCAAAGGCTGCTATTCGATTCAAAAATTCCGTTGCTACCAAGGGTTATTGTGAATCCTGTACAGGAAAGAAGACAATTTTTGCAGTGTACATTCCTGTACCGTGTATCTTTATGTCTGAGCATATATCAACTCCATAGATCAAGAACCATTTCAAATTTATTTGTAATCCTTATTCATTAAAATGTTTTATGAAATGAGATTAACTGATATTTTACCATTATGCTCTGATACATTGCCGCTTTGAAAGCTAACGAAGTCCCATTCTTGATCTGTAGATTGACTGTTTCTCACCCAGGCGTCTAGACCTCCACCAGCTCGAACTCCAACATGCAAGGTGTCGTTGCCTTTGACGCAAGCACCAACTGCTTTGATGACAGTAGCTGTGCCACCTTCAGAGGTAACATATGCAAAGAGGAAAAATCCATAAGCAAACTAATATTAAAACAAGTAAAAGCCTTTTTTTCTAAATTAGAAAGAATTGGGTTTTTTTTTAAATCAAGTATAAGCTATTTAAATTTACAGCAAAGTCGAGGTGTGACTCACTCACTGTCGCAGCATTTCTAGATTGAAGAACAACGTCACGATCTCCAACTTCAACCATTTGAAATTCTCCCAAACCATTGAATGTGTACATATTGCCGTCGAAAGTCAAGATATGAGGATCACCTGTACACAACCCTGAAAATAAACAAGTTTCAAAACAAACGTCGATACATACAGTTCGTCATTGCTCTTCATTTCTTCATAGTGAGTTATATAGGAAACATTCAATTTGAGGTATATAGGGAATATTCAATATGAGGTATATAGGAAACATTCAATGTAAGGTATATAGGAAACATTCAATGTGAGGTATATAGGAAACATTCAATGTGAGGTATATAGGGAACAGTTAATATATAACTTATAAGTCAATAATTCGCTAAACATAACAAATCAGATGAGGTTATGTGCATGTCTGTGCAGGCTGGGGGGGGGGGTGACTATAAAAAATACGAAGAAAGGGAAATTAAACTGACCAATTGTCGGAGCCACATAACCAGCGCAATCTGGTGCTGGGCGTAGCTTCCTAAAATAATTACAAGTTTCTTGTTTGGACCGTTGACAACAGTGGTAATAAGGGAAAACATCTATTAGTAAATGTGATAGCCATGGGATTTTTCCGGCGCTCTTGTAGGGCCTGCATCCTGCTTGATGAGCGCGGTATGAGAAACTTGCTCCCAGAGTTTTCGTCGTAAGCAAATTACCAGAGCAACAGTCATAGCAACACTGCTGGCCATTACAATCGTCACCGTCGTCACCGGTACTGTTTAAAGACAAACGTTACATTAACAAGTTAGAACGTTCTTTATAACGCTGTCCTCTAAAGTACCAATCTTTGATGGAGAGTAAGTTAAACAATTAATTAACCAAAAACAAAAATCCAACGAAATACGAGGCGTTTTAAACATTCTGAAAAAGTGTTGTACGATGTAAGTGAATGAGTAACGAGACATAGAAGTGTTAAGATGTCATTAATGTAAGCCCTTCATTTGTTCCTTTCTTTTAATTATTATGGTCACGTTAATTGAAGAACAACCATTGAAACTCATGCATAATTGCTTAACAGAAACCACTAGAAAAACACAAACATTTATTCGGCTTTGCACATCAATGGCAGGATTTTGTGATATGTTATGTCACAAGTGACAAAGGGTGCCCTATTGTGGAACTGCTTTGTTCTTAAGCCTTATTTTAATATTTTCAAAGGAAGCTTAAGGTTTGTGAAGACGTGATTCTTTAAACATGTTAGTTCCTATATGCTACTCGTTTTTACCCTTAATGGAGGCAATCTTTTTCAGATTATGCTCTAATCTGGTAAGGACTGTACAGGTCTTCTTGTTATTAGGTACATCAAAGCCAAATGGTTTCAATTTCTGGGGTTAGCGTTGTTATCACTTTCTCAGACCATGTCCGATAACGGACGAGGTGTGCTGACGACAATGAACGAATTACCACTGACAGAAACATTAATATCGTCTTACTTTGCTTGTCTTGTTCGGAAGCACTTTACACCGTCGCATGCTTGACAATTGTTTATATTACATTGGCAACTAGAAATGGGAACGAAACGTCCTCCGTCTGTTATGGCTTGGTTCAGAGAGCACGGACATGGTACCTTATTGATGATCCTAAGGGACGCTGAATTGCTGCTCTCACCCCAAACATCTTTACACCATTGATCAGAGACAAGAGGACAGAGCCATTGTAGGGGATGGAAATCACTCCATATCGCTCGACCACTGCAAACAAAAGCGTACCAATCCCACTATCAACATGCAAAAATGATATCTAAAAAACTACAGTATCAGTTGATAAAAGGTTTGCAATAAATTAATAATTAATAAACGATTCGTGATTTAAGTCTAGAAAAGACAAGCGATGAAGCATCCTTACCTGTTAAGGTCTCTTATGCGAATGGCACCGATACTGGTGCAATCTTGGTTGTCATCGCAGAGTGTGCTCTGATTTGATCCATCTACTTTGAAAAGTTCGTCCGTAACGTTGACGTCGTTTGAAAATTCATAAAGTAACTTAATCTCTGGCGCACTATTAATCGGTTCACAATACCCTATCACCTCTACCGAAACTTGAGTTGTGTCGATTGGAAAATCCGTATGGCTCCAAAGTACCGTTCCCCCAAATATCCAAGTGTCAAACGAATTGTTTGGAATAACCTCAGGCGTTACATCAGGAGGACTTACTGCATAAAATGGTACAAATAACTTAAAGTTGAAATACGCTGCAGACATGCAAGACAGGTATATTAGTCATTAATACCGTCCTCAAAACAGGAAAAGTACATATTAACGTTTTTGTTTCAATGACAGTTTCGGAATGACGGTCGGTTCTTCACTAAAATGTGAACAACAAATTCGTTACGGTTTAAAAATGCCTATTGATTCATTCGAGTCTCCTTGTTTCTTAAATTTATTTGACATCCAACCAATTCATGTAATCCACCCCTCCCCCTTCCTTTCTACTCTCCTAAAAAGCGCTGATATTCAAAACCCTTTATTTTTGAAAAAGGTAGCAAATATGAGTACACCAATACCATGTTTTCTGAATACCAGAAAATTAAATAAATCGGGGTTACACCTTCTGGGTAGAAAGAAACTTTATTATTTTTTTACGAATTATGAGACACAGAATTTTATAGCACCGTTTTCAATTAGCGATAATTGTCAAAGTATAATTTAGGGGCAAAGTGGGTATCACATATTAAGTGGCATAATGGCCAAACATGGCTAATCAAATGTTTGTTGTAACTCTCCGCATGATATTTGCTCATTATTTGCTGTCCTGTGTGAAAGGCCACAATAATGCAACTATTACAGTAATATTTCATAACAATCTGTTGTGAGACGGATTATCGATCTATATTGATTATATTATTTCATGAAATTTTAAGTACTCTTTACGGGATATCATGACCGTAATAGCTTATTATGATATCAATTTTACAAAGAAATGGAGTAAGGTTTTAATCAATGCAACAATTTGTCCAGGGAGTTGCATATCAATTATAAATCATACATGTGATGACTATTTACATACACTTCGATAAATATTCACTCTGTCAATATTTGAAAAGGTCTGATCATTTGGAAAATGTAATCTTATGCAGCATTTGAATTTCCACTTAACTCACAATATATGAAATTTCCATGAAAGTCGAAATTGACGCCGCCATCAAGAGATATTTCGACGGCAATTGGTCCAACACGAAGGCAGGTTGGAGTGGCGCATTCAGCCAAGCTGTCAGAT